>JAKJMR010001001.1:684965-721924 GCA_024449315.1 Daboia siamensis
AAAGAAAGAAAGAAAGAAAGAAAGAAAGAAAGAAAGAAAGAAAGAAAGAAAGAAAGAAAGAAAGAAAGAAAGAAAGAAAGAAAGAACACCAAAAAATGATGTCCTTATCATCATGGGGGATTGGAATGCTAAAGTAGGAAGCCAAAAGATAACTGGAATAAAAGGCAAGTTTGGCCTTGGAGTACAAAATGAAGCAGGGCACAGGCTGATAGAATTTTGTCAAGAGAATACGACGGTGATAGCAAACACTCTTTTCCAACAACCCAAGAGACGGCTCTACACATGGACATCACCAGACGGTCAACAGAGAAATCAGATTGACTATGTGCTCTGCAGCCAAAGATGGAGAAGCTTTATACAGTCAGTAAAAACAAGACCAGGAGCTGACTGTGGCTCAGGCCATGAGCTTCTCGTTGCAAAGTTTAGGCTTAAACTGAAGAAAGTAGGGAAAAGCACTACGCCATTCAGGTATGAATTAAATCATATCCCTGTTGAATATACAGTAGAAGTGACAAATAGATTTAAGGAATTAGATCTGATAGACAGAGTGCCTGAAAAACTATGGACAGAGGTTTGCAACATTATACAAGAGGTAGCAACTGAAACCACACCAAGGAAAAAGAAATGCAAGAAAGCAAAATGGCTGTCTGAGGAAGCTTTGCAAATAGCTGAGGACAGGAGGGAAGCGAAAGGCAAGGGAGAAAAAGAAAGATATGCCCAATTGAATGCAGAATCCCAGAAAATAGCTATAAGAGATAAGAATGCCTTCTTAAATGAACAGTGCAAAGACATAGAAGAAAACAATAGAATAGGGAGGACCAGAGATCTCTTCAAGAAAATTGGAGAGATGAAGGGAACGTTTCATGCAAAAATGGGCATGATAAAGGACCAAAATGGCAGGGATCTAACAGAGGCAGAAGAGATTAAGAAGAGGTAGCAAAATTACACAGAAGAACTATACAAGAACGAGCTTAATGTCCCTGATAACCATGATGAGGTGGTTACTAACCTTGAGCCAGACATCCTAGAATGTGAAGTGGGCCTTAGAAAAGCTGAGCAACAACAAAGCTAGTGGAGGTGACAGTATTCCAGCTAAGCTATTCAAAATCTTAAAAGATGATGCAGTAAAAGTGCTACACTCAATTTGCCAGCAAATTTGGAAAACTCAACAGTGGCCACAGGATTGGAAAAGATCAGTTTACATTCCAATTCTAAAGAAAGGCAGTGCCAAAGAATGTTCAAACTATCGCACCATTGCACTCATTTCACATGCTAGTAAAGTTATGCTTAAAATCCTACAAGCTAGACTCCAGCAGTATGTGGATCGAGAACTACCAGAAGTACAGGCAGGATTTTGAAGAGGCAGAGGAACTAGAGATCAAATTGCCAACATCCACTGGATCATGGAGAAAGCTAGGGAGTTCCAGAAAAACATCTACTTCTGCTTCATTAACTATGCTAAATCATTTGATTGTGTGGATCACAACAAACTGTGGCTGGTTCTTAAAGAGATGGGAGTACCAGACCATCTTATTTGTCTCTTGAGAAACCTATATGAAGGTCAAAAAGCAACAGTGAGAACTGGACACGGAACCACTGATTGGTTGAAAATTGGGAAAGGAGTCTGGCAAGGCTGTATACTGTCGCCCTGCCTATTTAACTTATATGCAGAGCACATCATGAGAAAGGCAGGGCTAGATGAATCAAAAGTCAGAATTAAGATTGCCGGGAGAAATATCAACAACCTAAGATATGCAGATGATACCACTCTAATGGCAGAAAGTGAAGATGAACTAAAGAACCTCTTGTTGCAGGTGAAGAAGGAGAGTGCAAAAGTTGGGTTGAAACTTAACCTTAAGAAAACCAAGATTATAGCATCCAGCCCTTTCAATTCCTGGCAAATAGATGGGGAAGAAATGGAGGTA
Organism: Daboia siamensis; assembly: GCA_024449315.1. Taxonomy (NCBI): domain Eukaryota; kingdom Metazoa; phylum Chordata; class Lepidosauria; order Squamata; family Viperidae; genus Daboia; species Daboia siamensis. The sequence continues at coordinate 686,891 of JAKJMR010001001.1, forward strand.
GTGACAGATTTTATTTTCCTGGGCTCCAAGATCATTGCAGACGGGGACTGCAGCCAAGAAATTAAAAGACGCTTGCTCCTCGGGAGGAAAGCCATGGCAAATCTAGACAGCACAGTAAAAAGCAGAGACATCACTCTGTCAACAAAAGTGTGTATTGTCAAGGCTATGGTGTTCCCAGTTGCAATGTATGGCAGTGAAAGTTGGACCATAAGAATGGCTGAGTGCTGAAGAATTGAGGCCTTTGAACTATGGTACTGGAGAAGACTCCTGCAAGTCCCTTGGACTGCAAGGCGATCAAACCGGTCAGTCCTAGAGGAGATCAACCCTGACTGCTCTTTAGAAGGGCAGATCCTGAAGTTGAAACCCAAATACTTTGGCCACCTAATGAGAAAGAAGGACTCACTGGAGAAGAGCCTAATGCTGGGAAAGGTCGAGGGCAAGAGAAGAAGGGGACGACAGAGAATGAGGTGGCTGGATGGAGTCACTGAAGCAGTAGGCGTGAGCTTAAATGGATTCCAGAAGATGGTAGAAGACAGGAAGGCCTGGAGGAACGTTGTCCATGGGGTCACGATGGGTTGGACACAACTTCACAGCTAACAATAACAGGTTATCAAATCTTGGAGTTTTAGATATTATAAAATTTCAGGCAAGGTTTTTTTCATCTTCTTGATAATATATGAAATTACTCATGTTTGGATTTGTGTGCCCAAGATGGGGATTGTAATCCTAAACTACAGTTAGGGTTCAACTTGTATACTCAGAAAAGAGGAAAATGTTGGCACTTGTCATGCAGCAAACCTATGAAGGATCACAAGCTTCTCACCTGTGATTTACAGACCCCAAAGGTGCAGATCTGGGGCAAATCATTATTCTGTATATAGTCCCATTATTGCCAGCCACAATCCTTGGATCTTTCAATAGATCTTTCTAAGAGCAAATGCCACATTCTGTAAATTTGGTACCTGAATTTTGCTCTGTTGCATCATTCCGCCTTTCTTGAAGAAACCTACCTGCGAGTCTAACGGACCGGATATTAGAAATATTATTGTAAAACATCCTGCAGATAGCTTCAGCTCCATCTTTGTTGAGGTGATTATGAGAAATATTCTGAAAAGAAGAAGAAAAACTTATAGAGAAGAGTTAAAAAAAATAGGATGATGCACTTAGCAGTATTTGAGCAACTAGTTATTTGTGAATTCCTATAGAATGACACACTCCATGTTATCCAGAGTGGTATGTCAGTCAGGATTTAAGTAGCAAGATTTTACTCTGATCCAAATGTTTTCATTTTCAAATGTCTCTATGTATATTTACACATAGTTTAATGTACCTGCATTTAGCCAAATGCCATGTCATTGCTGTGAAAGCTTTGAGTGAAGAGTACCAAAGACAGATTTTAAAAAAGAGGAATCAGCCACCAAAATACACTTTCCCAAGTTTTCCCCATCAACATGGGAACAGAAAGGGTTGAAGGCACATCTTAGAGTCAATGAACACTTGAAGAAGGCTAAACCTTTATGAAACCTGATTGCCCAAGCCCAACTAAATGGCTTAAAACTCAGAGTTGATCAAATTTCCATGTAGACCTAATAGTTAAATTGATTGTACCCAAAGTAGTCTAGGCCAGACAATTATATTTACATTTAGTTCATACTATTTAAATATTTTTTCTAATGATGTCTTACACAAATGGCATAACTGCTGCAAGAGATGTAACTTGCAATTTAATAAATAATCAGGGATAACAAAGCCTTCACCCCAATTAGTCCATTACAGTTTCTTTATGCATCCACAAATACATAGACACTTAAGTTTTGTAAATAATATATTCATTTGCAGATAGACATTCATAGCTAGCAATGGATGCTTTTCTCAGTTAGTAGATTATTGTGGAAGTAGTATACAAAACAAAAATAGGCAAACCAAAACACTGACCGCTTCATCAATTTTTCCTGCATTTCACATAATCTAAAAGATAATGTACAGTATGTGCTAATGCCTATAGGCATTAAGTGTATCTCTATTATTATTGTACTGAAGACCATTTTCTTGGGTCTGCGACTGGAAGCAAGTGGAAGAAACTGGATCAATGTTATCAATACAAAATGTGTCCCCCACCCACCTACCCACCAAGAATGCATCAAACTATTCAGCCGCCATTCATTACACTTTATTTTCTGCTGAATTCTGAAAAAGCAAAGTGTTGAAACTGAGATACTAAGAAGATATTCTAGTAATGTTGCCAATACAATCACTGGGTCTGTTTATTCAGCCTTCTTCATGTAAGGAGAGCAAATTGTAGACAATTGGGGACGGGGGGAGGGATTATAAGAATAATTTAACACTTTTCCCCTTGCTGTCACTAATTTCATAACTTACAAAATACATATGCAAATTTTTATTCAGAAATAAGAATATAATAGTCATAATACTACTGAACTTGTAGGTTCTACCACAAATATTTTAGAATAAAATAGTTGTTGAGGATTCCATTAGTTCCTACTGTCCCTTTAAACATTCAAGTTTAATAGCAACTTTTGCATGTTCACAAGGACAGTGCTCGGGCTTTGGGGACTGCATGGGACACTAGTATATAGCAGGGTCAAATAAGTAAAGACTGTGAAGCTCATAGCACATCCAGAAAATCATGAAATAGGCTGGCATATTAGCCAAGCATAATTTCCTTTGTTGTCCTATGAGGGAAACACAGAATACCATCTCTTGGATGTAGCAGTTCTCTCGCAACATCTGTACTAAGTATGTAGTTCCTTCAGCCAGAATCCAGTTATCTTCTAGCTCCAGGTTAGTGATGGTTGTGTTGGACTACAGCATGAAGAATGCAAAAAGGAAAAAAAAATGCTGACATTTAGTAACATTAATTTACAAATAATATAAATTATGCGCAAAACTAGAAGTGCCCATAACAATTCACGTTGCTATATTCTGGAGCGTAAGCAGCTTCTAGATCAAGGCTTTTCAACTTTTTCACCTATTGTACCACTTTTAGAATATGGCAACATCTGAGTACCACCAGTCGCCTAGCTCCAGCCATCTCTTGCTTAGGGTTGTGCGGTGCTGCCACCGGTTCAGCTCATTCCCCTCCCCCGCTACTTTTGTAGGATGGTCGCGTACCACCTGCAAGGTGCCAATGTACCACAGGTGGTACCCGTACCATTGGTTGAAAAGCCCTGTTCTAGATAACCAGAAGAGCAGTGTCATAGATCACACTCAATGTATTCATAGTGAGAATCTTTAGCTAATAATGCTGTATATCTTAAACATGAAAACAATTCTTTAACTCTGAGCTTTTTCTTCATTGTGTCTATGTAGCAGACATTAAGGCTAGTATGTCAACTGTTTACATCTCTTGCAGATCGTCCTCTCTTTACCACCAGATGGTGGTTTAATGGCTTCACATAAAGAGGCAATTTTAAACTCAGTTATAGTTAAAATGTTTAAAAGATGGATGGAAGGAAGAAGGTTCATGGAAATTGCCAGTTTTACCATGTATTTAAACTAATCTATCAGTATTATAGGATGACCCTTTAATCCTTCTTCCCTAAACTGGGAAAAGTGTGTTGGAAATGCAATAGCATCAGGTAAAAGTGCTTACAACCAGAGCAATAGCAATGGCTTTGGTTCCCTTTGGTCCAAGACCATGATGGTTGAGATTCATAACAGGCTCTTCCATGTTCCGGATGAAGTATGAGACAGGAATCACTCCCACCAGTTTGCATGCCTCTCTATACAGGTCTGCACCCTTTATAGTTGTAAATGAGCGCTCAGCATCTGCAAAGGATACAGTATATAGACGACAATGCATACTCTAGTTCAAAGGTAGGCAACCTTGGCTTTTTTATGACTCGTGGACTTCAACTCCCAGAATTCCTCAGGAATTCTGGGAGTTGAAGTCCACGAGTCATAAAAGAGCCAAGATTGCCTACCCGTGCTCTAGTTCAATACAGAAAAAACAAATTAACCCCTGTCAAGGGCTTCACAGGACAATTATTAAAGAGAATTGAACTAGTGAGCCTTGACATATCTATGCCTGCAATTACATTAAAAACTCCTTATACACACCTCCCTCCTCCTATTTTCCCCATAACAATAACCCTGTGAGGTGTGGTGAGGTGACCCAATGTCACCCAGCTGGATTTCATGGCTAAGGTAGGATTGGAACTCACAGTCTTTTGCTTTCTAGCCTGGTGCCTTAATTACTAGGCCAAACTGGCTCTCTAATTATGTGTAATGAAGTAATGAAGTGCTATTAGGGTTGCATTGTTTCAAATCAATGTTAGATTTACAGTATAAATTCATTTTCATTGGGTTGATCCTACCTAATGGTGTTGACAAGACTACCTTATGACCTATCTACATCTTCTTTTGAGTTGGTGAACTACAATGCAAACAATCTCCTTAAGTAAGCAACAGAAGCCCTGTGTTAAGGTGACTATGTTAAGGTGAGCATTTTGGGGAACTCTCCCAAGTTGAGAAGTAGGGTTTGGGGTTTTAACATTGATTTTAACTAATTTATTGTATCGGGCACAATTATTTAATTTTTTTTAACTTTTGTATCTTGTATTCTTGATATTTATTGCCCTGTACACTGCCCTGAGTCCTTCGGGAGAAGGGCGGTATATAAATCAAATAAATATAAATATAAATATAAATAGGGAATATTTGTATGAAAGACAGAAGGGAAATATTCACCTTCAATTGAAAGATCTGTGTCGGAACTGTCTTCTCTTTTCTCTTCTGCTACCTCAGAGGCATCAGCAACTGACAATGTCTCCACATATGTGCTGTGTTCTGATATCTCACTACCTGCAACCAGATTACTTTCTGTATGAATAGAAGGTTCTTGAGATATTGAATACACAGCATGCTGTCCAGAAAATCCAGTGTTCATCACTGAATCTATTAACAAACTTCAGACACCCTTAAACAGCTGTTCATTTTTTCCCCTTTTGAGTTTCTTTGCCCAGTTGTACATAACCTTCATGAAAAATATGTTACAAGTCAATGGATGTTGTCTGTGGTCGGAGTCAGAAGAGGTAAACATAGATAGTCATTTGAAGTTGTCCCCCTCAACACCTGCAGGGCTGGTTCAAAAAGATACCATTGCTAGTTTCAAAGGACACCATGCTAAGGCTAGAAAAAGTTCCGTTTTCTCAATTATTTGCTCCTGTTATCCAAGTTATATTCCCCACTGTTTATTGATCTTTTGCCTAAAATAATGCCATTCCCTTTTCTAGTGTTCCTTTCCTGCCATTACTTGAAAGACCATAGTAGTAATCTCCTATGACAATTGGAAAACAATTTGTGTGCTGGGTTCTCCTTCAGTGAAGTGAAATGGTTTGAATACCAGTGTGCACAAAGACTGGAAACAAGATTTTAGGTGCCATTAGACATGATACCACTTTTCTCACTCCCAATTCGTAATTTATTGTACTATTAAGTAGAAGCAAAAAGCTTCTTTTAAGAAAGTCAAAACCATACAAGGGCCTCAGGTAATATCGTTATTAAATCTGATACTTGTGTTCTGATTTTTCAGTTATCCTTGGAGAGTGGGTATGCAGGAAATTTGTCTCTTCCCTCCACTCATTGGGTTACTAATTGGTAGCTTTGGGCCCTTCTTACGTGTTACTTAATATTCAAAACTGACATGAGATCCATAGCTCTAGATATGTGTAAAAAGAAAGAAAGCTGGCCATAACCATTGACAGAGCTCTAGTTTCCCTGGATAAATTCTCAATGTTGAACAAGAAACCACCCAACAGCTCTTGTCTTTGCCTATCATGGGACAATAATTTGTGAATAATGAGCATTATTAGTACTATTCAAACCATGGTTAGGATTTCCAATTAGATGCATCAACTCTTTCTTGATATCAAATGGTTATCCAGATTTTTGTAGCCAAGATTGGAGAGGCTTTAGATCTTAGATACACTTTTAAGATAGGCAATACTTTTTATTCAGGCTATTTCTTAAAGCCCCTGGTTTCAGGCCACACAAACGTTTTGTTATAATAGTTCAGGAAGAAGCTAATGTTTTGCACTCACAGACTACATTTATCTAATAGGACCATGTGGATGGTAATGCCACTAGAGAAAACTGGCAGGAAAGGATTAAGGAAATACAGTAAGAAGATTCACAGGAAGTTTACCATATATGATTTTGCTTATCAGTTACACATTTTTAAAATACTGATTATTATGTAGCTGAATTCCAGCAGTGCAACCTCTAAGGAACTGACATGCATTGAGTAAGCTTCTGATATCCCATTCCTGCAACAGATATAATTCCATTTGTAATAATAGTATTGTTTTATTATTTGGGGCTTGGGGATAGGCTTTTTATTATCAGCTGCTCAATCAAGATGCAATTGTTCACATTTATTTATTATAGTAAACGTAAACTAAGTAATTTACTTAGTTTTTTGTTCCTTACTGAAAATAACTGCAATGGCAGTTTTCTTCATTTCTGAATTTATAGTTCTGGTTACTAGCCCATTTTACACTCATGCAAAAACATCAATGTCCATCTCTCCTTTTTGGATCTCACATGTACAGAGTCAACATTGCACAATTATGACATTTGCTAAAAGTTGAAGGACATTCTTTAGGGAATGTTTATTGTTTTTTTTTAAAAAAATTGAATATCGCATCTACTACAATCTCACCTTCCTCCTCCTCCTCCAAAAAGTGTAAAAAGTCCATGTTATTGCTGAGAGATCAGATAATCTGTTGATTCTTCTTTACTGTATTTTTGTGATAGTTTCCTTTCCTTCAGGCCCTTCTAAAGCAGAGCCTTTACTTGACCCATCCAACAACTACTATGAATCACAGAAAGGTTCATGTCTTAAAATGTCAGCTGGAAATGGAGCATCCCAAATTGTATTATTTCTGATTATAATGACCACATTTCCATATCACTATGATTACCTGTATGTTATGCATGTTTATTGCCTCAAGTTTAGGTCACTTTAATTTCAAGTCTTCCATGACCTCACCGAGACATTGTGACCTAGGATATATGATATCTCTATAGTCACATAGCTGAGACTTGGGTCAAGTCTTCTTTGCTGAGCTGGATCAAAATGGATCAGAATGAAGGTCAGAGATCTCATTTCAAAAAGTGGTGTGTTGGTAATTTAAGGGGCAGTGATGGGAAACCACATTAGATTTGTATATTAACTTTTTTTAACAGTCATGAAAAACTCCTGTTTTGTAGTTGTTGCACAACCTGGCTAGAATATTCTTTCAATAAGCACGGCAAAATTATTAGCAGCATTCAGTTCAGATGACCTATTAACATCAAAATACGGGCCTGATGTAAGCTGAATCACTGGGGACAACTGATGCACAGATATTCATACCCTATTTTCTTTGGTTATTTTCTACCCACAATAAATTCCCTGAACTGCCCGTTTGACTTTTTAACAAGTAAAACTTTTATTTGCATTTTTTTTTATTTACATGAGGCTTCAAATATTTCATAACCCTAGACCTGAGGGTACTGTATTTAGGTAACAGTGAACAAGCTTTTATAGTAGCCAGAGGTCGCATGAGCCAGTTTGGTGCAGTGGTTAAGGCGCCAGGCTATATAGCAGACGAGTTCTAGTTCTGAAGCACAAAGCCAACTGAGTGACCTTGGGCCAGTTATCCTTTGTCAGCCCTAAGGAGGCGGCAATAGCAAACCACTTCTGAAAATCTTTCCCAGAAAACTGCAGGAACTTGCAGACAATGGCCAGTAGTCAAAAAAATACTCAAAAGCACTAAAAATATATATAGTATATATAAGAAAATAGCCCTTTTTCCTTGCTAGACACAGAAGAGAATTAAGCTGTATGCTACTTCCATTATCCCCTTAGAATTGTAGCTATTTAAAAAATGGGTTATGTGAATCCTAAGCCTGGTCATCTAAAGATGAGTTGTTTGCCACATTATGTACTCCTGGTAGTTATTTTGAGTAACAGTAGAATATGAGCTGCCCTACTATTCTAACTGGCTGAGGATATTCTGGTGTTTATTAACTGGATATAGCCAGCAGGTAAGAATTTCTAGTTTTTCATCTAATCTTTGTTTTACATAAAAACATGTAAATCAACTCCACTAGAAGCCAGTGATAGGGAGGAGTAATTATGCAGACAATTCAACTGGAGTAATTCTGGAAGAAGCAAACACAGGGAAAAATTTAGTGAAACCAAGTGTATGTGTTTATGAATGTTGGTATGTAAAAATAAGACCAAAGAAGAACTGGATCAACATAAATGTTAGGTTTTAAAAGGTTAAGATTAGATAGTACTTTTTTTGTTAACACTAATATTTTAAACTGAGAGTTATTCTGCCTGGTGGCAGAAGGAAGAAAAAAATTAATATATGTAACAGCAACTACTAGGCAAATAAAAACATCTTTATTTTAAAACAATGAAATTCAGTGTTCAGGGCGTCCATGCAGTTCAGAGTTTAAGAAATCTTCTCAGGTATTGACATAAACCGCTATCAATATAGCGAGATGATGAAATAATGGGTAATCCCCGATTTGCACTGCTACCCAGCTATCTGGATAGCCAAAGAAAGAACCGAAGTCTTCCGCATCAGAGCTTAAGAGAGTGGGATTCTCCCTCACCGCGGTTTTTTCCGCTAATGTGTAACAAATGTACCAGCAGCCGATTTACACACCCTTTTTTAAGAAGTATAAATTGCAAGTCGAATCGGTCCTTTTGATTCTGTCACCCTACACAGTTAAGCAGACTCTCTTCCGTTAAACTTTGGGAAGTCCACCCGTCTCGTTTTCCCTTCAGTCAACTCAACGAGGGGGAGGGGCGGCATGCGGAGTTGACATTCTCTTCCCCCCCCCCTCCGCCCCCAGCCCGCTGTTTATCGCCCGCGGGACAGTCCTGCGAGGTCGGGTAGCCCCGCAGCTCCTTTTTAAATCCGGATCTCTCCGCTCTTCCGCCAAACTGACAACTCCTCCTGCCGGCGGCACTACGGTTACCCAGCAGGGGCCGAATCTGGGACTAACAAGGCCCGCGTAGAAAGGGGTGCGGTTTGGGGTTTGGCTTTTTTTCCCCGCGTGCTTCTCGTTGCAAGTCGGTGGAATCGAGGGGAAGGAGGCAGGCAGGCGGGCGGGCGGGGCTGCGCCAATTTCCACTCCGCTTGGCTCGGGGGAAGGGCCTGGGTCCCAACCAGCCCCCAAGCCCGGAGAGAAAGCGCAGAACCGCCGCCGCCGCCGCCGCAGCACCTTCCTCGACCTCCGGGAGATTGGGCGAGGCGGAGCCAGCCTTCCGCGTGGCTGGCTAGCGGCCGGGAGGGAGGGAGGAGGGAGGGAAAGGAGGAGCGGGCTGGCGGCATGATCGGGACGGTCCTCTGTTACGTCCTGCTGCCCCTGTCGCGGCTCCTGCAGGCTTTCCAAGGTAACCGCCTCCCCACTTCGGACTCGCCTCCCCCCCCCCCGCTCCGCTCGGGCGAAGCAGGCTGACCGTCGCTCCCCTCTCGGGGCGGGATGGGACAGAGCGTCCAATCAGGCAAAGGGCACGGCTGCTGGGCTGCCGCCGCCCCGCCGGGGCTTCTCGCTCGCGTGCCAGGCCCCGGCCTTGGCCGGGCAGCTGGCCCAACGGCGACAGGGCGGCCGGGAGGAGCATCCCGCTTGCGCCGCCTGTCTCCGCCCAGCGTTGGGAGCCGGGCTTTCATTGGGCCTTCCCGCCCCCTCCCCGTCCCGTCTTCCGGCGTGCAGGCGAAGTTTCTCCTCTCGGGAGGATCATAACAGCCCGAGTGAGGCGGCCGTCAGGTTGCTTGTAACTCAGATCGACACTGAAAATGGGTCCTGGGAGTTATACTGTGTTTTAAAATCTGTAAGAAAAGGCAAATGGTTGGAACAAGAGGAGGATGGGCGTGCGTGTGTGTGTGAAAAATAAATAAACAAATAAGGCACTTGGGCAGGTGGGATCGGAGGACCGGAAACGAGTTGATAACTTGGCTTGTTTTGCTAATGATTGACTTTTACATGAGACTTTACTTGCATTGTTTTCTTGCAATCCTTATGAGGTAGATCAGTTTTTATTTTCCCTGCTGCTCCAATTGGAAGGGAGAGGATGTAAGAGCAGGCGTTGCCAACGTTTTTATTTCACAAGTATTCATTCAGTTAGGGGTTGTCTTGGACTGCATGTGTCACATTTCAATTTCTTTTTGTGGCCCTGTTGTGAGATGTAGAAATGGCCCCTTGGTTTTAAAGTTACTTTCTAATAATCAGGATGGTTCTGAGACTGCACTATTATCAAATTTCAGACCCTCAATCCTAAATAACATGCTTAAAACTTTTTTGTGTATAACTTTATTCTGTTTCATTTCTTCTAATCTTGTTTACAAAGTAAAATCTTAATTTTACTTAAGTTTGGTCTTTGTTTCTACAGTGCTTATTCATCTGCTCAACTAATTTTTTACATTGATGTCAGTTAATTTGCTTTTATTTGAATCAAGAATAGAAAAGTTAGGTTAGGTTTGTCAGTAAGCACCTCTTGTTTACTGTCCGATTTCAAATTCAGCTAAATCATAAAATGTTGATATTGCTGAACCCAAATATTCAAAGTCCTATGTGAGACTTACATAATGCACAGTTGTTATAGATCCTGGTTCCCTATTTTGATTCCAAAAGCAACATCATATTCACCAACACATTTCTTTGTGCTTTCCAAAATTCTTGCCGTACTCAATCTTCATTGTTTTGTGGATTCTGTGTTTTTTTTTAAAAAAAACCTGGATAACACTAAAGGTAAAGGTTCCCCTGCACATGCGTGCTAGTCGTTTCCGACTCTAGGGGCCGGTGCTCATCTCCGTTTCAAAGCCGAAGAGCCAGCGCTTGTCCGAGGACGTCTCCGTGGTCATGTGGCCAGCATGACTAGATGCCAAAGGCGCACGGAACGCTGTTACCCTCCCACCGCAGTGGTCCCTATTTTTCTACTTGCATTTTTACGTGCTTTCGAACTGCTAGGTTAGCAGAAGCTGGGACGAGTAACAGGCGCTCAACTCTGTTACGCGGCACTCAGGATTCGACCCACCAAACTGCCGACACATAACCTATCTTTTCTAAAATGTCTCTGGACTCCATATAGATCCCAGATACTTCTTTTAAAAACTAATAATAAATATCATCGTATGAAATGAAATGATGAGTGAATGCAATCCAGGGCTTTGCTTGCCTTCCTGTAATGGGTATTTGGCCCTTGCCACCAGTCAACCACTTTGTGAATGTACCCACAATGGACTCTCGAAATTTGAATCTTCCTCACTCCCAGAGAGATTGGAAATCCCTGATTTAGAAAAGGGTGATTTGTTGGTGTTTATGAATGGGACGTGGTGGCTCAGTGGGTTAGGACGCTGAGTTTGTCGATCAGAAGATTGGCAGTTTGGCGGGTCGAATCCCGAGTGCCGCGTAGCAGAGTGAGCGCCTGTTACTTGTCCCAGCTTCTGCTAACCTAGCAGTTCGAAAGCACGTAGAAATGTAAGTAGAAAAATAGGGACCACAACGGTGGGAAGGTAACAGAGTTCCGTGCGCCTTTGATGTCTAGTCATGCCGGCCACATGACCACGGAGATGTCCTCGGACAAGTGCTGGCTCTTCGGCTTTGAAACGGAGATGAACACCGGCCCCTAGAATCAGAAACGACTAGCACGCATGCACGGGGGAACCTTTACCTTAACCTTTACCTTTATGAATTGTTAAAGGCATTATTGCAGTTAATTTTACTACACTTAAGCGAGTTGTTTCTAAAGTGAACATATGTCCATATTTTTGACAGATGCTTTCTTTACCAGTCGAAAGAACGCGCTTCTGCCAAAGAGCACATCTATAGACGGCCTTTCTGGTCCAATTGGTGGGAAGCCAAGCTTGGAGGAGAAGCAAGCCCTGCTGCAGCAGTGGCTGGAGAAGGGGGCTGGGGGAGGTTGCACTAATGAGAGGGCTTCGGAACGGGACGAAGTATCAGCCATTTCGGCTGTGGAGTGGCAAGAAGGCCCAAAGCTACTGATGACGAGCTTAAGCAACTTGATTGTCTCACCACAGTCTAATGACCAAGAGGAGGAAGAGGAACAGCAGCAGCCGCTGCTGCAAGAGGTCCCGACTGAGGGATCTTCTGGGCTACAGGAATTTGTAGAACCGACCTTGGCAAGCTCACTAACACAGGAAAAAGAGGATGTGGAAGTCAATGCTCCATGGACAGCAGTACGGACAGAGGGTGATCTTCCAGATGAGGATGCTGCTTTGTCCACAGAAGTATGGATTGAAGATCCTGCTGTGCTAGCCTGGAGTCCTGCCCAGGAGAATGATGTGATATCAGCTGAGGCAGTAATGTGGCCTTTTGCAGATGCAGGTCAATTTCAGCCACTCCCCCTAGACATACCTTATCATGGTAAGTACTAATGCATTTCACTGTGTGACTTTGACTTTACTGGATAAGAGCAGAGTTGCTATTACAATGTGACTTGATGTGTCAATATTAGTTACGTTAGATATTGTGGGAATACCTCAGTCTTACCTTGCTTTGAATTCCTTCAAGATATCTGCTGAATCTTCTAAATTCCTTTGATGGTTAGAGATATTACACACTGTGAGCAGTGACAAGGACAAAAATATGTAAAATAACTAGCAAAAACATGCAAATAGTACATACTAATTTAATCCACTGCATTACTTATGTTCAAGAAGAATACCCAGTTACAATCTATAGACAGGAACTTTTCAAATACTTGTTTTCAGACTGGAATGGCAAAAATAACATTTTGGGGGAATACAATCGCCATAGTAGTAGAATCCAGTTCAGAGAGGTATCCAGAGGCTAGTTTGGTATTTCTGAATATATTGCCCAAATGCTCACTTCTGAATATTTTTAATTTTGGAATAAAAGCTGGTAATCTGTCATGCTAAAAATGTTTGTGAAGTATAACGCATTTGTTTGCAGAGTGCTGTAGTGTTACTAAAGGAAAACTCATTCTCTGGAAGAATCAGAATTACTCAGTTGTACAGTAAAATTTATTTAGATTAAATACAGAGGTAGCCTTAATGTTACATCTAGTTTTGCTCTTTAGGTCAAATTATAGGTGGTGTTACATCAGAATACTGTAGTGCATTTAACTTTAAAAAAAGCTTTTTAAATGAAATAATTTTAAGAGACTGACACTGTTGTCTTGAAAAATGGAAGTTGATACCTCTCCTCTCTAGTTTTCTGTGGGTCATGTGTAGCTTTCCAAATGTATCATGTGTAGCTTTCCAAATGTATCATAAAAATGCAGTATGCAGACTAATTATGGCTAGAACAAACCAAAGAATATAGCCATAAATGAATTCAATGAAAAGTGTTAGCTGTAATTTTATTTATTTATCAATGGATTTTATCAATTTTCTTCCCCTTCTCCCATCTTCTTAACAACAACTCTGGATGGCCAACAAAATTGTAGTCCTTATCATGCATTCAGGTGATATTCTAACTCAAACCAAGTAGGAGGCACATGAGTTGCTCAGGATGAAAAGTCAAAGGATGCATTTGTATTAAACCAGCTTTTATGACTTAGTAATTTACTGTGAAGCACAGGCTTAGATTCTAGTTAAAGTTAATCCTCTCTCCAGTTGCTTTTTGCTCTCGAGGACAACAGGGTGTCAACCACAAACAGACATTTCCAGCATAGATCCAAACAGTGTCTTGCACTTTTTGCTTTTGCACAGAGATTTTATGGAGAGACTGGGAAGATCTGTCTTCCTGCAACTCAGAACTGAACTCAGAGAGTGGGTCTCTGTTTGAATTCAGAGTAATGTCTTACAACATTCTGGCCCAGGACCTGATTGAGCAGTGCCCTCATCTTTACATGCATTGCCATCCGGATACCCTAAACTGGAGCTATCGTCTTGCAAATCTCTTACAGGAGATCCAGCACTGGGATCCTGATGTGAGTATAACTTAGCGGCTTTGTTGTATTTGAGTATACAAGTAGTCCTCAGATTATAACAGCAATTGGAATCAGGACTGCTGTCACAGTGATGCGATCATAAAGCATGATGTCACATGAATCATTACTTAGCAGTAACAATCCCAACAATGCCAGTTGCTGTTGTAATCCCAAGACAAACAGCTCATTAAGCAGGAGTCCTAGGTAAGGAGTGCATGGGTGCCACAGGGAGATTGGGTAGGCCATAGGACACGTGGTGCAGGCTATGACAAGTGCAAGAAGGCTGGAGGAGATGGATGGTGTAGCCCAGTGGGAGGCAAGATGGCCAGGGGATGGATGGTGTGGCAAGAAGCAAGTGCAGGAAGGCTGGTATGGTGCAGCAGGACACAAATAGAGGAAGGCCAGTGGATGGAGGATGCAACACAGTGGAAATATAGGAATGCTGGTAGGACTTACTAGAGTGACTTGCAACATTCCTTGCAGGTTTCCCCATTGACTTTACTTGTGGGAAGCTAGCAGAGATAGTCACAAATGGCATATCACAGGACACTGCAACTATCATAAGTGCAAGCTGTTTGCCAAATGCCCATATTGTGATGACGTGACCACAGGGACACTATCATGACTGGAACTTGGAGGACCACCTACTTGGCGCTGCCTCGACTTTGAACAGTCAAAGGAATGAGTGTCGGGATGTGAGGACTACCTGCATTTACATTGCTACTAAGAGGAAGCAAAGGAAATGCAAGGCCCATATAAAATTATTATTATTATTATTATTATGCCTTGCATTATAATAAAGCTTCAGAACATTCCTCACTCAAAGTCTGTGGTTCACCTGTCTTTAAGCCTATCTTTTCTGAATAATTAGGAATCAATTTTTGAGGGGGAGAGAACTATTTAGCCTTTTGGCTAATACCATTCTGTCAGTCTTATCAATACATAGAAAACACAATTTGATAAACTAATTCTGCTATATTGTAAAGCTACAATAACAGAATCATGAAAGTCTGAAAGTAAAATTCTCCCACTGTCATCTTTACAGCTCAATAACTTAAGGAGGGTCCCTTCTAAGCCTCTTGCTCCATCCGCTATGCACCTCTGGGCTGGGCTGTGCATTATCTGACTGTTCCTTAGCTAGTGCCTCTTCACCACATCTCCCAAGTTCTTTCCCACCTACCATTACATATTTATAACTGTAATCATGGCTGTTGAATCTCTTGCTTCTTTTAACACTCTTCACTTTCTGTTTTCACTTAAATATACAATTCCGTACAATCACGAAATTTGCTAGGTAGGTGGCCCTCCTTTAACAATCACTTGCTTAGCTACCATTCCAATTTGTGACAGTGCTGAACGAGTGGTACTTATGACTGGTACCACTCTAGCCATCCCTGCTATTGTGTGATTGCCATTTGTGACCTCTTTGCTGGCTTCTGACATACAGAGTCAATGGGGAAACTTATAATAAGTTGCAAACGGTGACCCCATGATGTCTTTACTTAAAGTCAGTGTGGGATTCGCTTAACTACAGCAACCAGAAATGCTAGGATTTCCACTACTAAATGGTGTAATCAAGTGGCCTTACAACCTCATCGCTTTCCGGCAACTCCAGTCCCAATTCTCATAGTTAACCAAGGGCTATCTGTATTTTTCCTTTTATGGCAAATGTAATTAAGGGAGGATAATAAATCTGGGAGAAGTGAAATGTAGGTAGAGTAAAATAATTTTATTTGTTCTGCCTTAGAAAGGTATGACATAATTTAACTATAGATATTTTCTTCTAGATTCTCTGTCTCCAAGAAGTTCAAGAGAATCATTATTGGGAGCAGTTGGAGCCAACGCTGATGATGATGGGTAAAACTTCCTTCTGATAGTGAGCTTAGCTCAAGAATATGCTTCTTGATGCTCCAACCAGGATCAGTAAAAATGCCTCTTACTCGGTGTTTAACAGCCACAGATGTTTTGGGATGATTGGCTTTACTTTTGATAGTCAACATGGTTTGGGGGAACTTGGAGCTTTATGGATGCTTTTGAAGCTCTAGTCTAGTGCATATCAGGTTTTGGAAGGGAGGGTGTACTGAGCTTTGTTTTGCTTCTCCTTTTCCATGCATTACCTTCTGAATTGAGTTGAGCCAAGATGAGCAGTGCCTTCTTCATCTCAAAAAGATTGAAGAGGCATATGTAACCAGAAGCTTTTGTCATTTGGCTAGGCTTTACCTGTATCTACAAGCGGCGGACAGGAAGAAAGACAGATGGTTGTGCAATCTGTTACAAGCAGAATAAATTCCAACTGATCAGTGCTAGCCCTGTCGAATACTTCCGGCCTGGTTTGGATATCCTCAGCAGGGACAATGTGGGCCTGGTGTTACTACTGCAGCCCTTATTAACAGAAAGCCTGGGAGAGAAGGCAATCGGCCCTTTGTGCGTGGCAAACACTCATGTATTGTATAGTCCCCGTCGGGGAGACATCAAACTGGCCCAGATGTCTCTGCTCTTGGCAGAGATTGACAAAACTGCAAAACTGGCTGATGGCAGTTACTGCCCCATCATCTTATGTGGGGACCTGAACTCTGTGCCTGACTCACCACTATATAAGTTCATCCGGAATGGCCAGTTGTACTATCATGGAATGCCAGCCTGGAAGGTAAGCAAAAGAAAGAGATCAGATAGTCTTGGTTTAGCTCTTAAATAGTTTTATGGTTTCCAGCACCCCCCGAGAATCTTGCTTTTCTCTCCAACACAGCACTTTTTCAGGCTTAGTTCATTTATTTAAACTGACCTGGTTACTACAGAGGCCATCTGTAAAAATGTTGTGGCAGAAAGTGCTATTTTCAAGTAATAGCAGCCAGATAGTTAAATATTGGGATGCTGCCGTGGCAGAAATTGACTATGCAGCCTCCCTCCCCCATTTCTCAGTCCTCTCATGCCTACCAAGTCACTGCTGGGAAGTGTGGTACAAGTGCAGTTCCTCTCTGCAGGATAAATGAGAGAAATCTGTTGCTGGAGAGAATTTATGGCCGTGATTTGACATGTGTTCCTCATGGCTGAAAGGTTGCCTTTTACAAAATTATAAGCAATTAAAATAGAACATATACATACTTCTTGCATCCTACTACACTACTACATGAGCAGAAAGCAGGAAGATTTGAACTCTCAGAATGTCTTGCTCAGCTAGATTTCCAAAGTCTTTATTTAAGAAAACTCTAGTTTGGGGTAGGGTGAGGAGTTCTTTCTCTGTAGTAGACACTAATTTGCTTGTTAATGCAAATGCATCCCTAGTATTCTTGCATTTATATTGTAGATCAGTGTATCTCAACCTTGGCAACTAAGATGTATGGATTTCAACCTCCAGAATTTCCCACTCAGCCTGGAAGTTGAAATCCACACAATTATGGTTGACAAACACTATTTTAGATTAGGGTTCTGGCTTTCTGATTTTCATGTGGTTATTCTAGAGTTTTGGAACTTTGGATTATTTTCCTCAAAACACTTGGTGGGTATTTTGTGTTCTGCTCTTTCTTCTTTTTCTCCCTACAAAGGTGTCTGGACAGGAGGAATTCTGTCAGAACCCACACCAACGGAAATTGCTGTTTCCTCTGTGGCCTGGCTGCCTGGGTATAACAGATGACTGCCAGTATATCACTCTTTGTCAAAGCAAGAAGTCAGGTGAATCTCATGGTAAAATTGAAGTCGTATGTCTTGTGCTTCTCAGTAAGGTGTGTTCAGGAAGGGACATCTTCTTTTCAGTGTGAGTCCTCAGAATGACAGGCTTCTCACACACTGAGGTTCCTCGTTTTGTTTAAAGAATTTACCTACATGCGCACTACTCAATGGCAGTTGTAAATTATAGGAGCCTTGGTGGAGCAGTGGGCTAATGCCTCCTTAAGTAACACCAGCTGCCTGCAATTAGTGCAGGTTCGCATCCCACCAGGCTCAAGGTTGACTCAGCCTTCCATCCTTCCGAGGTAGGTAAAATGAGGACCCAGATTGTTGGGGGCAATAAGCTGACTTTGTAATAATGCCGCTTGGGGGTGTGTGTGAAAGCCCTAATAAGCAGGCATATACATAGAATGAAGGCTACTGCTAAGCTTGTAAGCCGCCCTGAGTCTTCGGAGAAGGGCGGGATATAAATGGAATTAAAATAAATAAATAAATAAATAAATTCATTGAGTTAAACAGGATCGGTGGTTATGTGAGAATGAACAATTAATGACTTTCCAGGGTTGTTCAGTGGTTCTTTTTTGTTTGTTTGTTTATGAGTTCTTAGTATTTGAAATTGTATCTGTATGGGTGCATGGAGATGTGCAGCTTCATTTTAACAACTATCAGCTGGAAATTAGAATGCAAATAACACACTGTAACCATTCTAATTTTTTTTCCCCTTTTGGGTCTGCTTTTCGTCTGCAGACAGACTTAAATACAGTCGTGACTTCCTGCTTCAGTTCCGTTACTGTGATGTTGCCTGTGAGCGACCTGCAGACTTGATCCTGTTAGAAGGTGTGACTGATGCTGTGCCAGGTACCCAAGATTCTTCCTTGATTTTACCTCTGTCAGCAACAATATACCTCACTGCAGAAAACGTTCAGTGTTTAACAAGATGCTGCAGAAGGGTTTGTAAGTGTGGTTAAAGCAGCCTTTCTCAACATGGTGCTGGAAGTATTGGATTTTTATACTCCATAATTCCTGGGCATTATTGCCTATACTTGGTGGTATTAATAGTATGAGAATCCATATTGGGAGAGTCCTGGTAGGGAAGAATATCCTGCATGGTCTTGCTTGATTTTCATAGCAATCAGAAGAGCATCAATGAATTCTGCAGTCTGTGCGGAGCTTTGGAATAATTCATTGAGGTAATAGATTGACCTTTCATGTTTTATGATTAAACCTGTGGTCATGCCCTATGAAGCTGAAGCTGGAAAGAAATTACTGTATATAAAGGAATCAGAATGCTGTTCACCGATGACATAACTTTCTGAAAACAACACTGCAGGATCAAAACTGAACACCACAGGATCTGAATGGAGAGACTGGCAGAGTTTTAAAATGTGCTGGATCTGGCCAGGGACTATGGGGAGAAAAAAAATCTCCCATTGCATCCACATGGGAAAAAGAGTTTGGCATTGGGCTGGAATGCTGCTGACTCTTCCATTCTAAGCATTCTTGATCATGTGACTTAATGTGCTGCCTGCCCTATGTGTCTCAGTGCCCATAGACACAACATAAAAAGAGGGCAGAAAAGCACACCCAGAGAGGATGAATAGGCACCTCCCCTGACTAGATCTTTACAGACACAAACATGCAGGCAACATGTATGCATGCAACTTGATTAATACCTGGGGGCAAAGTGCAAGTTGTGCACACATGCACCTCTCACAGATGCAACATGCTACTTCACTACACAGAAGAAAATATAGTCACCTTCTGTGGCTGCACCTAATAGTTGGGAAGAATTCCTGAAGCCATCACTGTTTGCCTGCAACACTGTTTGGCTTTAGAACATTGTTAGTTCTGAATCATATCTATTACTTTAAAAATGCTAGTGTTATTTCTTTCTTGGACCTTAATGTTTGTTTTCTGTTTCATGTCTGCACAAATGTTGTTAGAATGCAGCCATGACAGAGTCAAAGTAGGCAAACCCATTTTTAACTTGACAAGTGTTGGTGCTTGAATTTATTCAGAAAGTTGTGAAAGTTATTCCATGCTGTTGTGTAAAAAGATGGTAGTTTGCATAGAATATTGAAACTAAACTCTTGCGTCTTGGCCTTTGGTGTATTTTGCTATAGGACATTGGGGGCAGCTGGTTTTGTTATGCCTGTTGGAGTCAAATATTGCAAACTGGGTGGTGTGTTTGATCCGAGTGTTTTGCTTTTGTTTTGTGCATTGCAGACCGTCCTGCATATTGGCCTAAAGACCTCACTGTAGAGAACAACTCTGATCCAGAACTGGTTTGTTCAAGGTAAATCTGAGTTGGGTATGCTGAGTTGGGATTTTGAGAGTTCAAGCACACCTGGGACTATCAGATGGGGGGAGGCTGCAATAAAAGATTAAAGAATGCTTGTCCAACTGAGATTAAGGCAGACATTTTGTCAAGAGTCTGTGATTATATAACCAGAGGAAGGCTAAGAAAGTGAAGGATCTCTTGATTACATGACTCAGAATATATTGAAACTACAGGTAGTCCTCGACTTATGACCACAATTGAGCCCAGAATTTATGTTGCTAAGTGAGAAATTTTTTAGGGGAGTTTTGTCCCATTTTACTACTTTTCTTGCCACCTTTGTTAAATGAATCACTGCAGTTATTGGTGACACAGTTGTTAAGTGAATCTGGCTTCCCCATTGACTTGGCTTGTCAGAAGGTCACCAAAGGTGATCATGTGACCCCGGGACACTGCAACTGTCATAAATGTGAGTCAGTTGTCACGCACCAAATGTAAATCATGGGACCATGGGGATGTTGCAGCGGTCGTTAAGTGTGAAAAGTGGCCATAAGTAATATTTTTCAATGATGTTGTAACTTCAGTCACTAAACGAACCGTTGAAAGTCGGGGATTACCTGTATAATGAGATTTTCTAGAATGAGGTACTGCTTTCTGTTGCTTTTGAATGTGATATTAATAAGGTTCCAGATAATTTTTTAGTTGGAGGGTTGTTATAAATATTCTCAGATTTCCTTTTGACATTTGTTATTTTTTGAACAGTTAGCAACATTTGGCATTATGGCTAATCCTAAAGAAAGTGCCCTTCATTTTCAGAGCACTTTCCATCACAATCTAATCCTGAGGCAAAGTTCACAGAGTTACTTTGGTTGATAATGCCATATTGGAGTCCTTTCTCAGTATGTTCTCCTGGAACAGTCTGCAACTTTGCATTTGTGGATGGAAATGCTGCAGTATATTATATTTGTCCTTTGCATGATTTCTTAGACTGTCATTAGCCTGAAAACAACATGAGCATTCAGCAGCAGTTAAAAGAAGCTACTGGAAATGGGGATGTTGCCTGAACATCACTGACAATTTCTTCTCAAAAAGCTTCAAACGATTTTGTTGGGAGCGCAGAAAGAGAAAAAAAGATAGACCTCTTCTTTTTCATAAGCTGTGTCCCAAATAATCATCAGTTCTTGGCATACAGCTTTTGAATAAATTTCTGAAGCATGGTAATAATGAATGCTATCTTAAGTTTGCTTTTCTTGCTTCCACTCCTATTGTTTAAATGGCATCTGCCCCCCCCTTCTGTTTTGGGGGTGGAATTTCTTTCCTGGTCATAGGTATCCAGGCAGTATTCACCATAGCCTCAACCTGACCTCAGCTTACAACCACTTCCTGCCTGAGAGAGGTTGCCAAGAGATTACAACCATGCCAATGGGAGTGGGAGCCACTGTGGATTATATATTTTACTCAGCAGTGCCAATCAAGAATGATCAGGAAGAATGTGAGTAGGCATCTTTCTTCCAGCAACCATATGTACTTTCTGATCATCTTTGTTGATTTGTCAGATTTCTACAGCGGACCATTAAATGTATCAGTTTATACAGAGACAAGTTCTGTAATTCCAGCTTTAAAACAATGGTTCTGATTATGTATCTTTTCTGCTTCTTGTGGCTTTTCTTTAATGATTGTCAGAAGTGTGTGGTTGTGTGTGTGTGTGTGTGTGTGTGTGTGTGTTCAAAATTATATGAACATCTATTTGTGCATTGGAGCTTTCTCTTGTTTTCCTTCTCTCGTGGGTTCTCTTTCCTCAAATCCATAAAGTCTATTTAAGACATGAAGAATTTACCAGTCCAAATGCTGTGAGGTGAAGTGAGAGAACTTCACGAGGAAAAGGAAATTGTCCAGTTCTGTGAACAGAAACTGATTTTCCTACAGAAATGGATATTTGTTCCATGTCAAAGGCTAATCCCTGCCTTTCTTTAGTTTATCCTGGGAAGAAATGTTGATGATTATTTCTGAGCAATGAGTTGCTCATTCTTCCATTCATTTGAGGTCTAACCTGATGAGTGAATTGAAAACAAAGTTTAAATTTAGCAGCACGGAAGCCAAGAAATTGACATACATCTACAGGACGACTGGAAACAGATTCTTATTGTGTAACTTCCCTCATTTGTTTCACTGTTCACATTTTTCTGAATGCTTAAAATGAGTTATATGGACATTTGAGAACAGCCACTGACACCTGATCACGTCAAATTTAAACAAAAACATAGCAAAGGTTATCAAGGGGCCTGGTGAATATCTGGACTTAGAAATGTATCTGTTGTAAATATTTATTACATTGCCGTGGCTGCTGTTTGTGTATCTATCTGCATTGCTTTTATCTTCTGATAGCTCGATTCCAACTTTACTTTGTGGGGCCCTGTTCACATTTCTCATTCTGTTTTTTATTTAGATCGCAGGATGTACCAAGATGGAGCCCTAAAGCTGCTTGGCCGCCTCTCCCTTCTCTCTGAAGACATCCTTTGGTCAGCAAATGGCTTGCCAAATCCTTTCTGTTCATCTGATCATCTTTGTCTGCTGGCCAGTTTTGGGCTAGAGATTTCTGACTTCTAATCATGTGCCAGATCTTCAGGACTCTTGGCCTGAATGAGAAAATCATGCCACTGAAGTTTGCATCAGCGAACGAAAAGAAAAAAAAGGATCTTCCCCACCCTCCCACCCTTCTCTATTTTTGAGATGTCCTTGTTCTTTTCTCCCTTTTTTCAAGAGAAAATAATGATTTGGTTTACTCTAGAATTCTGTAATCTTAGTCTAAGCTTCACTGCCATTTTATGTCTGGCTACTGTACCATCTTTAAGGGCCTCCTGCCATCCAAGTGGCAGCCTTGTCTATTCGTTCTCTGGTTTGAAAGTATGCTCACACACCATTAGCAGGGCATGTCCCGGAGCACAACAAAAGTCTGAACGGAGTCTTCATGTGGGCTACACACACACACACACACAAATACTTGCTTTGTGCTGCAGGCAGCAAGAAATCTATACTGTTTATTATTGCACTCAAACCAGAGTGATGGTTGGTGGAGTGATTTTAACTTTTTGAGAGCTGGTGAGCTGTTGCTTCTGATGATCCTGTTTCCACAGGTAAATGCTTGTTGATTGGCGTGTCCCTTGTCGGTTTGGTAATGGAATTAATTCAGCTGGCGTCCCCTGACTACACAGAAATTTTTCCATAAAGATTTACCTACCAATTTAATTTGTTTCCATGTCAACAAAGCTTCTTGAAAACTCTTTTAAGATTAAAAATTAATTTCATTCACTGCTCTGAGAACATTGCATTTTCTTGTCAGGTTCTTCAAGAGGCTTTTTATACATTGATTCACTACTTTGGGACGTTTTTTGCTGTCTCTGCTGACAACTAGAGTTGCAAATGAGGACTGCCAAAACTGAAAGAAAATGACAGATGCTTTTTTTTTTTAAAGGAAGTCGTGTTGTTGGGAACTAGAAGTGGGCCTGACAGTTGCTGCTCAGGTGATTCAGAGTAAGGCTGGTCTGTACATAACCCCCATTCTCAATATATAGGAAATTTATTACAGCTATATGCAGGCTGTGCGCAATGGTGTATTGGACAAAATGCCTTGGGAGCTTTCAGTATTTTAATTTTCTTCAATTTGAAAGAAAAATAAATATTTTTTCCTAATTTCAGAAAAGTTGTAAATTTAGTTGGTTGGGTCTGGAAAAAGTAAACTGAAGCACCTTTGTGTGAGGCTTCAGTACCGCCCTCTGGTGGATACTGCAGGTTACGCTTAGAATGTGTTGCTCGACAAAGATGCTAGAAAAAATGAACACTGGGCCTTAGGAGCTGACTACAATATAATAATGCCTAATTTTTAGATTCTTTCTCTTACAGGAGCAGAAAGAAAGAAAATTAGGCTCTGCAGATACATTTCTGAGTAATTATAAGAAGTTTTTCAGTTGCAAAAAGTATTCATTCTATTTCTTACTAAGATTCTTAGCTGGATTTTGTTGATTTGTGTGTTCTTCTGCTGGTTGATTTGAAAATTTTTAGGTTAGAATTCCAGATCTGTAATTATTTGCATGTAGTCTCAAGCTACAGGAGGTAAGGTTGAACCTTATTGCACAACTACTTCAGGTACCGTGTTTTTCACCTAGTTATATAATTGGGGGGTCCTGATGTTCTTTACAAGCTCTTGATAAGTATATAGGTATATAAATGTAAGTAGTTTATGAGCCACATGCAATTTCAAAATTGCATCAAAATGCATATTATGGTAAGAGAGAAGGAACTTTTCTTAGTTTTAAAGGGAAAAAAAGTCAGGTAAACTTGCTTTAATAAAAATAACTGCCTGCCAAATTTGGTTGAAAATCTTAACTTCATTCCCTCTGCTCTCTGTGGCATATGCTTTCAAGCCTTAGGTGGAACTTCTTTTTGCAAAATGTTTTTGTACTAATAATGTTTTGTACTAATACTTGAGAGTCAAAGAGATTTACTCTGTAGTCTTGTACAGGTAGTCCTTGAGTTACGAATGTAATGGAGCCTGCCCATTTCATTCATAACTTGAGGATTTGTAGGAGTGTATGGCAAACCTTGAAGGCCCTCACTCTCTGTTTTCACCCATGCATTCGCTAACCGGATGCGCAGGTCATTAAGCGCACATGAGGTATCTCAGGGTGGGGAAAGCCATGGGGGGGGCGTGGCCCTAGGGATGGAACAGGCCACTTGCTTCAGACCACCCAATGCCTCCCCCGACCTACTGAGGTACCTCATTCTCACCACAATTGCTTTCCCCCCCATCTTGCCACGCCGGGTTCACTTACCTTGCAAAGATCTAGCAAGCTGTCTCCTCTCCAGCCTCTCTGCCGCACAAGATCACGGCACTGAGAAGCTTCCAGTTTTGGCACCCAAAGTGTTTGCAAGCTGAGTGGACACTTTGAGGCAGCGTGACTTCAGCCGTGAGATTACAGCGTTGAGATGCTTTCAGTCTCCTTGTGTCACTCCCAGCCTCTGTTTTCGGTGGCAAAGGCCTTTCCTCAAGGCTTTTGCTGCCAAAAACAAAGGCAGGGAGTGGCACACTTGTGAATCCAGGGCTCCACTTCAGGCCTGCCCTCCATTTGCAAAGCCTTTTGCCGCAGATCTTGTCCAGGCCTCCGTTTGCAAAAAACATAGGTGTACTGTAAGATCATGCAACATCAATAGTATGAAATCTCAAGTGATCTTGCGGTACTTTAGGCCTCTATTCTCTGTTAACACACCAGAAGCCTGAAGCTGTGAAATAGATTAAGAAATGAAGGCTCTCTAGATCTTCACAAGGTGATTATCCATAGGCCTAGTGCCTATTGAGACCCCGGGGGCGGGGAGAGGGAATAGGCAGGGTGAATGTTGCAGTGCCTCTGCAGTCGTTCGTAACGACAGCCATGGTGCTGCAACATTCATAATTTTGGGACTTGTTTGTAAACACTAGGGGGCGCTTATCCCGTAACTTTGAACATTCGCTAAGGGAACATTCGTAACTCGGGGATTACCTGTACTTAGTACTTGTGAATAAATCCCATTGTACTCCAGATAACTTCTGAGTTAATGCATACAGGACTGTATTCTTAAGGATCCAAATAAGAGAGATCTGCAGGAGTGGCAGCTTTCATCAACATGATAAAAGCAGCCACACACTGTAACCCCTGCCCCTTTTGTAGATGCACATATCACAACATAAATATAAAAAGGGAGGAGTTTGTGTTACAATGACATAAAAAACGTTTATTTGTCCTTCCTTGATGCCCCCATCTCCTGCAGACAGGCCTAGGCAAATCTCTTTGTTGCCAAGAAAATTACTTGGACTGTCCACCTTGTCATTGAAAGCAACTGTTTGTCTTTGGGTGATAAGGACCCACGTTAAAGTAACATTTAGAGGCACATTCATATGTATATATATCACTTTGCTTCTTCTCAAGACAGTTCATTAGGTTTTATTTTTTCCTCTCAAGGTATTTTTTACCAATATTTCTATTCCCACTAACAAATGCTGTATTTATTTTATCTTGCATGCTCACTGTATGGTAAACAGATAGATTACATAATTGGTTTCATTTGATGGATTATATATTTGAAAAAAAATAAATTTTAATTAGTTCAGAGACTTTTCAAATTGCTTTTTTAGCCCAACTAGCAGCAAAATTTCTCTCCTGTTGAGGCTTTCTGAAAGTAGCCTCTAATCTCTTCTTAAGTAACATTTAGTTTAGGTCATACAGTACATATGAGATCTACTACTGTTCTAAAGCAGCATTACATGCATGATACTAATTTGTACACAAGACATAAAACAATAAGCAGGAGCCTGTGATGTTACAGGAACCGTGTCACTTTAAATGAATGTGGAAAATTTAGATCATATTTAGGCTTTTGTTTTAATTTCATTAACTTGTTTTAAGACCTAATTTCTTTTAAGATTTTTTTAAAATAAGTGTTGGTCACTTGAAAAAAAGGTCTGGATGGGGGAAAGGTTTTATGAAAATAGTGTGAAGAACTATGAAAATGTCTTGGATATAATAATGGAAGGGTCATAAACTGACAAATCTCAGTTGTCAGTATATTTCAGTATATTGCAGTTCTCAGTATATTTCAGTTGATACAGTAATCCATCAAAGGTATCTTTTCATGAATTCTGTAGTAATCCTGAGTATAACTGCCATTCTCAGTGCTTAAGATCGCCATTTACAGCATGCTAGGAAGCTAACAGGATATACACCAGCTCTTTACTGGAATTATTCCGTCTTGGAATATTGTTAAGAGCATTTTTCTGCTTAAAAACAACTCATTGCAGTTTTAACAGTACAGAATAATCATTATAGAATTGATGGTTTCAATATTACAGATACTGTTTGTATTGTCCCTGAACAGGCCATTCCTGGAAGTCTGCTGTAACAATGTACCCAAACACTTACTTTTTTGTTAGGGAGAAGAAGTCTTAATTATTAATGACAACATCAATAAACAATTGTTTTATGACACGATTTAAAAATATGCAGAAACAAACTTTTAATTCTGAACAAGGATCAGGATAAAGAATACAAAATTGAAAGGTAACAAGAACTAAATCTATGCAGGTTCAGTATCAGTGATATAAGAACACAGAACCAAGAGGTGGGGGTAGTTCACAAAAGATACACAAACATGATCATACAGAAACAAAACTGCACTTTGCCGTCATGACAACAGACCTGAAAACAAAATAAACTGCTAAAATGTGGTAAATACTGATTGTCTTAAAAGCAATGCCCTCATTTCCCTTGGAACCATCTGACAAAAGTTAGAGGATCTCTACACTACAAACAATCAGAACTGTTTCGAGGCAGGTGGCTAGCACATCATGCCAAGAGAGTGGTTTGTGGGTAATAAGACATCTGTTGCTGAGATCATGCTTCTTTCAGATTTCCCCAAGGAGCCTAGCTAAGTTCAATTTCTGGCCAATTAACAGGATAGGTCCAGCAGTCTGTGACAAAAGAACTGCACTGCAACTTCCTTGCACGCATTTTTAAGATAAAATATCTTTGTGCAGATAGCCCTAAAGCTAACTTGATTTGTTTTATAGCCAATACATCCTTAATGTAAGGCAGGCATGAACTGTGTTCTAGGGACCTCTTCAGTGACCAGAGGTTTCTTACTAAGAAATCAGTAATGGCACACATAATCGCAACTGTTCGTTTCTGTTGCATTGACCAGCCTCTGAGAACTGCTGGATTGTTCGCTAAAAGCAGCTCCCCCATTACAAGAATATGCACATATCAACATGTATGCAAAAACTGTTTTCAAGAGTGGGGGGGAAAAACAGGGCTTTAAGCTGACATAGAATAAGTGAGTGATCACATTAGACTTTATCATATTTATTAATTTGTGATATAAAAGTAACAGCCAGGCTAATTGTAGGCTGAAGAACAAGGACACTAATGCTTTGTACATTATCCAGTGTATAAACATTGACAATGAATATCACAACACAGAGACGTATAAGTCACAAGATTTGGAAGTGCAGAACTTCAGCTAAGGCTTTCAGCAAATATTGTTATGTGATCATAAAACAGATCTAATACTGACAGGTATTGTGCAAACTAATTTAAATACAATATGCTGGGTCTTGATAGCAGCAGTTATGCATAAATTAAAAATTCCAGTGCACATGAAAACACTATAGTAACATCATTCTGCTGTAACATTTCCCATAAACTGTTCTATATGTTTTAGTTCTGCCCTGCTACAGCATACATGACCTCTTCCTTTCCATTCAGCCCTTAGGGAGGTTTTCAATTCTTCTCAAGTCTCAGTCCCACCTCAGGATTGCATTTTTTTTTCTTATAACACTGTACAGTTGCTTTCATCACTTCCACAACTGATGATTCCAAATACAGATGTTCCACAAATTATTACCACAATTAGGACTGGTACTTCCACTGCTAACTATGGTGGCCATTACATGAATTATGCCTGGTTTTATGCCCTTTTTTGCTATGGTCATTAAGTGTGCCACACTTCAATTAAGCAGATCTGGCTTCCCACAATGATTATTCTTGTCAGAAGCTGGCTGGGAAAGTCACAATGATGATCATGTGATAGTGCTACTGTTGTAAATACACGCCAGTTGCCAAGCACCAGAATTTTGAACACGTGATCATGGAGCCCTATGACATCATGGAAGGATTGGTCATGTCACTTTTTTCAGCGTCTTTGAAGGTTGCAAAGTGAATGGTCATAAATTAAGGACTACCTGTAAGCACACCAATTCACACAGCTAAATAGAGTGTACCGGTGACAAACCCACAGTTTCATTTGATTCACCCCAGCACCAGTGTTTAAATTGCATCTTCAGGCTGAAAGTGGTAGAGAGGAATACACCATGTTTCTGCGTACCGTCCAGGATAAGGCTAGGCAACATTTTCCTTAGTAGTCACAAAAGTGCTTTTTCAAGAGGCAACTGGACTTATCTTGTTTTTCTTTGAAGATGTTTTGTTTCTCATCCAATAAGCTTCTTCAACTCTAACTGGATGGTGGGACTGAAGAAGCTTCTTAGGTGAGAAGTGAAACATCTTCAAAGAAAAACCAGAAAGTCCAGTTGCCTCTTGAAAAACTACCTTTGGGACAACCATGACCTGGATGACTGAGAATCTCCATAGACCTTTTCCTTAGTAAGCTTCTTTATATGTAAATGCAAACATTCTGTATGGGTTCAGCACCACTCTAATGACTATAACGCAACTGCAATTTGGAATCTTTTAATCTTTACTACTTCTTAGTGCTTTATGGGAAGCCACTTAGCATAATAAAATGCTTATTTTATAAACCCCTTCATTATCATACCTCATACTTTAATATGTTATTAAAGTTACTTTGGTTATAGCTTAGTTCTGCTTACTTGCATGGATGGATCATGAATTGAAGATCTTTAGTCAATCACTGTTGCCAATTTTGTGAGATATATTTGTTATTTGTCAGGCAAAAGAAGCCCCCCAACAGAAGATGTAGAAAAGTGTGCATCTAAACTGAAGTAGAGAACTTTAGTCCCCCAGTTACTGTTGAACTATTTAAAAACATTAACACTATTGTGATAGGGCAAAGCCCTTTCATGGTGGCATACAAGATACACACATTTACTGCACAAACATAATCAAATACCACTGGTTACAGATTGAATCACCAGGCCTCAAAAGTGAAAGCCAGCAAAATAATATTTTTCAGCACTATCTTGAATATATGCAGTTAAAAGGCCTGAGGACTCCCTAATGGAAACTCATTGCAAAGGCCAGGGCCACTCTTTTAAAGGCCCTGCCCCTAGGTGGATGTACTGAGAGTATGATGAGTCGATATGCACGGAGGCAGGCTTTCAAGTAATTTGAGGCCAAGCCATCTAAGGCTTTAATGGTTATATACAGACCTAAAACTGGTCTCAGAAACATACTGACAAATGCACTGTTAAGCATTCAACTCCCAGCACAGCTGAATGGCCATAACCTGTTTTCAATATACGAAGGCAGTTCCAGAAACATGGCAAGAAGGTGACGGGCAGCAGGGAGAAAGTAGAACTGCTTAATTCCTTTTTTGCATCTGTCTTCCTGCAAAGGAAAAAAAATAGTCCAACCTTCCAAAAGCAGCACTGTGGGAGACCGAACAGGAATGCAGATCAAAATATGCAAGAAATTATCAGAAAACACCTAGACGAGTTCAAATCGTCAGGACTATGTGGTTTACATCCCAGGATTCTGAAGAAGCTGGAAGATGTGATCCTGGAACCACACAGCAAAATTTTTCACAGTTCCTGGAGCACAGGGGAACTACTCAAGACAACTGGAAAAAAAAGCTGATGTGGTTCCAATCTTCAAAAAAAAAAAAGGGGGGGGGAAGTAGAGCCAGGAAAGTACAGACAATCATCTTGACATCAATACCTGGGAAAATCCTGGAAAAGATAACCAAGCAGCAGATTTGTGAGCATCTAGAATTGAAGAAAGCCATTACCAGAAGCCAGCATAGGTTTGCTAAAAAACAAATCATGCCAGACAAACTTATTGTCTTCTTTGATAAAGTCATTAATTTAGTGGATAAGGGAAATGCTGTAGATATAGCATACTTAGACCTCAGTAAAGCATTTCACACAGTAGACCACAATCTATTTCTTGGTAAGTTAGAACAAGGTGGGATAGACAGTACTACCATCAGATGAACTCACAGTTGGCTGATCAACTGCCCTCAGGATGTAGTCTTCAATGCAACTACATCTACAAGGAGGAAAGCATGATGTGTGATACCTCAAGGATCTGTTTGGTTTTAGTGCTCTTCAACATCATAAATGATCTGATTGAAGGTGTAGAGGAAGAGTGTTAAGGATTGATACCAAGCTGGGATGAATTGCTAACACTTTGGAAGATAGCAATTGTCAGAAAGATCTTGACAGACTGGAATACTGGGCCTTATCCTACAAGATGCCATTCAGTGGCAAGAAAAGGTCCTGCATCTAAGCAGGAAATATTAAATACACAAGTATAGAATAGACAATACCTGGCTATTCTACATCAGTAACTGTGAAAAGGATTTAGGTGTCCTAGTGGATCAGTACTTAAGTATGTGCCAGCAGTGTGCTGTAGCTGCCAAAAATGCCAATGCAGTTTTAGGCTGCATCAACAGAGGGATAGCATCAAGACAAGGAGAAGTGAAAGTACTGCTTGATATGCACTAGTGAGGCCACATTTGGAATACTCTGTCCAATTCTGGTCATCATGATACAACAATGATGTTGAGACCCTAGAAAGAGTGCAGACAAGAGCAACTAAAATGAAAAGGGGTCTACAGGATACATCATACAGGAAACTGTTAAGGGAATTGTTAAGGGGTGTCTAGTTTAACCAAGAGAAGAACTAGAGGTGGCATGATAGCTGTCTTCTGGTACATGAGGGGCTGTCACATAGAGGTGGAGGTCAACCTAGTCTCCAAAGTCCCAGAGGATAGCCCAAAAAGCAGTGGGTGGAAGCTCGCTAAAAGGAGATCCAACATGCAACTAGAGAGAAACTTCCCGACAGTGAGAACAATTAGCCAATTAAACAGCTTGCCTCCCAGAGTCGTGCATGCACCATCACTGGAGGTTTTCAAGAAAGGATTGGACAACCATTTGTATGGCATGATATAAGGTCACCTGCCATAGGCAGAGGTTTGGACTAGAAGACCTCCAAGAGTCCTTCCAGTCCTATGATTCTAAGTATCACTAATACATGAACTGTCAAGCTAAGATTCATTTCTTTCAGAAAGTGTCACAACTAGCATAGCACCTTCAGCTCATACAAATTATCCCCAGGCATAGAAGGAACCTTAAGTTCCCCACTTAGCTAGAGTTCCCAAAGTGCTCATTTTGACCTGTTTGGAAAAGCAGTCTCATCTAACACTAAATATAATGGTCAGCTAGCTACTTTACATCCCCAGTGACCTCTAATTTTGCCTTGTCCAGATTAGGTTTCATCTTCTGAACTCTCACCCATCCCAAAGGGCCTTCAGACATCTGTTCAAGCAGTCTAGTGTCTCTCTAGAGGAAAATAATTAGTGAATCTTATAAGCCTCAGCTCAAATACTGAATGACTTTCTTGATGGACTCATCTGTGAAAAGCTGACTTCCATCCCTCCTCTTCAGGTCTGCAGTAATACAAATAAGCAGGATTTTTTAGAATTTGGCAGGAGATAACCCTTTCCTAGAAGGGACGCGGTGGCTCAGTGGGTTAGGATGCTGAGTTTGTTGATCAGAAGGTCTGCAGTTTGGCGGGTCAAATCCCGAGTGCCGCGTAACAGAGTGAGCACCTGTTACTCGTCCCAGCTTCTGCCAACCTAGCAGTTCGAAAGCACGTAAAAATGCAAGTAGAAAAATAAGGGACCACTACGGTGGGAAGGTAATAGTGTTCCGTGCGCCTTTGGCGTCTAGTCATGCCAGCCACATGACCACGGAGACGTCCTCAGACAAGCGCTGGCTCTTCGGCTTTGAAACGGAGATGAGCACCGGCCCCTAGAGTTGGAAACGACTAGCATGCATGTGTGGGGGAACCTTTACCTTTACCTTTTTAACCCTTTCCTGTTCTCTGACTTAGCATTCACCAGAAGCTCCAAAGACTGTAGGTAAGAACCCAGAATTACTGAGGCTGGGAGAAAGACCAGAAGGGAAAGCATTATTTAGTTAGATTTTTCACTGTCATAGCATCCTCAGAAAATAATATCACGTTTTCTCACCTTTAAAACTCGTAATGCTTAAAACAGGATTTTCTGGATGAACCTAGATTTTCTGGACAGTGAACTGGCAGAAGTCAATATCAGATCCTGTTACATCAGGCTCTAACTCCCTAGATAGAGCTTTATCATGTCAAATGATTCTGCCAGTTCTTAACTTCCTAGCCGCTTCATTCTGAGAAGCACCAGAAAGATAAATAATTCCCAACCACTAGCAAGGCTAATTGTGGCTGATAGGCACTAGAAGACCATCAGCTGGAGACTCAAGGCTTTTCAGGCTAAAGCATCTTGAGGTGCTTCTGTGTGCATTGATTGCTCTGATCTGAGCTCACTATCTCTCCTCTTTGTGCCCATGCTGCTGTGGCGCTTGCATAAGGCATTACAGTACAAGTCAAACTAGCAGTTGTTCTAAAAGCTTTGCCTCAAGTTGCAGAGAGGCCAGCTTCCCGTGATGGAAATTTCCCCCCCTCCCATTACTCAAGGGCCAGCTTCCCATTGGTGGGAATTCCCACTGCTCCTCAAGGTTCTCCTCTCCTTGTAGCCACAGTACTTTTATTTCCTACATCCATTTTTCCTGGCTGCTCTGGCAGCTGCAGAGCAGCCTCTTGGGTGTTCTGTTCCAGCCTACAAGCGGCCCTGTTAGAATGTCAGGGAAAACCCCATTTTATATCAACAGGCTGGGAAAAACCCAACCAAATTTATTTACAAAGAGTTCAAACAAAAGTTAAACGAAAAGTTCAAACAAGACTTAAACCAAAAGGTTAAACAAGAGTTAAACAAGAATAACAGACCAGGTCTCTAGCAGAAGATCTTCAAACGGTTGCCTTCAGCAACCAGCACCTCCCACACATTCCCCTTTTATCAGCAGTCCCAAAGCGTGGCTTCTCATTGCCTTCTCCCGAGTTGCCTCATTGCTTTCCTCTGTTCTGTTCTGCTAGATTGCCTCCTGCTCCTAGTGTCCCTGAAAAGAGCCAGCTGTGGATCGTCTTCTTCCAATCCCTCATGCTCACACAGCTGAGTCTGAGGAGGAAAAAGACAGGAGGGGCCAGGCTGAGAGTTCTGCAGTGCATCAGAACCTTCCTCTGACACCAAAGGCCTCCAAACCCCTCCTCCTCCTCCTCTTCAGAATGTGAATACTTTTTTAAGGGAAGGAGATTGCACATACTTGCTAAGCTCCTTATTTTAGGCATGAATTCTATTTCACTGAGAAATGTTTCTTCCCCTTCATTCCATAATGTCCTTTTTTTTCTGGCTGGGGAATTCTAAGAGTTGAAGTCTACCCATTTTAAATCAAGGTTGAGAAACATTGCACTACGTGTATGAAATTAAGTTATCCATCAAAATTTGTAGTTCTGCTTTGAATCCCTCAAACTTCTCAGCTAAATTCTTCTCTCTCAGAGCCAACTCAGGAACACATCCAGTCACAGACTGGTCCAAGAATATAAGTTCAGTTGTATGTTTTATTTACTTTCATCTTCCTATTATTTACAGCAGAAATATTTTGAGTGCCTCAGAATGGAGCCTTTCTTCAGAGAGAACTAATGATAGCTATCACTTCATACAAGGCCTCAGTTAAGTGTTGAATGTCAAAGATTTAATGCTTTCTTCCATTTCATCTTGGAATTTGGCTCAACTTTTTCGATAAATCAAGCTTAACATTGATCTTAGTCACCACAAGGCTTTCCCTGCTGTTGCCATTTATTTTTTAGAAGGCTTAACAGCTGCAAAATATATAAATAATGGTGACAAAGTACAAAGTGAATGCATCTCTGATGAAAGCAGTGAGACTTTTTAAAAAGGAGAATGCTTAAGTATTTTGCACAGGCAACTGCTGATAGATTAATATACAATTTCATTAGAATCTCACTATATATTACCTAAAAACCCACAATAAAATATTAAAGAAAAATATTGTCCAATTCCTATGTTTTCTCCCTTACTTTTATAAAATGTAAGGATTCAGACAATTTTCTAAATGCATCTTTTGTTTGTGGCATGCTTGGTCTGGGCAGGAATACTTGTAATTATGCAACATACAATAAGGTCACCAAAATGGTCCCATCAGGATTAATGCAATATGTAGAGATTAAGGAATATGATTTTGACAAAGTTAAGCAAGCTCTGTTATCAAAGCAGCAGTGAAACATATCTTAAGTCCATAACCAAAAAAAAAAAAAATGAAAGTGGCTGAAGCAGACACTTCACTAATTCACAGGAGTACAATAGAGGGGCGGACGTACAGTACAACGAGACTTGTAAAATTTGTAATTATAGCCAATCTCAATCTCCTGGCCTGGTCTACATGGTGGGGCTAACAGGAAACGTCCACCTAGTCTTAATTACAACAAATATATGGAAGTTGGCCTGCTGTAAGTCAATGGTCTATAATAGGGGTGTCAAA
>JAKJMR010001001.1:741230-772414 GCA_024449315.1 Daboia siamensis
AGATGGCATTTAGATCCTAGAAAGTTAGCAAGTATGTATCCAAACTATCAGCCTAAATGTTGGAGATGTGGTGGCGAAGACGCAACGTATTTTCATATATGGTGGACTTGCAAAAAGATCAAACCATTTTGGATTAAAATCTGGTGGAATATGCAGAAGATATTCAAGAAAAGAATAAAGTTTTGTCCGCAATTGTTTTTACTGGGTATTATTATTGATACTACTGTGTTGGACATTAATTTGATGTTGAACTTAATTACGGCAGCGAGACTTCTAATAGGGCAATATTGGAAGAAGCAAGAACTGCCGACTTTAGAGGAATGGACTTTAAAAGTTTCCAACCTGGCGGAGATGGCAAAGATTTCAGCATATTTGAAAGACCATTCTCAACAACGATACATTGTGGAGTGGAAGAAATGGATTGATTACATCCAGAATAAATATGGGACTAAAAAGTTTTATTTAGCATTTGAATAAGTATATTGCTTGTAGTCAATTTATAAGAGCTAAAGCGCGAGAGAATTAATAAGTTATTATTGTTAGCATATGGGTGTTTATGATTGGTTATTTTAATTTTTATACCTTGTATCTAGCTCTGGGAAGTCCGGGGGGGGAGGGGGGAGAGGGAGGGTAAGAGGGTGGGAGAGGGTGGGGGAGGGGTGGGGAATGGGATGTTATAATTAAAATGTATTGAAAAACTTTTTAATAAAAAAAAAAAAAAAAAAAAAAAAGAGCTCTGCCTTCTCTGAAAAGAGAGCTCAGTGGGGATTGCCATTCATTTACCAGTAGAATGAACAAGAGAAGGATTGTCTTCAGATACTCATTCTAATCTTTAGTGCTATTCAAATGATGATTAGTGCAGATAATGCTATCGCCATTGATGGGGTTTTAAAAAATACCAGAGGAGCAAGTTCCATTCCAGGAGGCTTATAAGTTAAATGTTTCATGCCAAAGGAACAGAAATAGACAGCTAAACATACAGTCATGGTCTCAGAACATTTTCTTCAAGGTGGCAGCTTCCACAATAATGCTAGGTTCAGATTTCCAAAAAATTCAGGCATAATCTCTGAGCAACAGAGGTATCTTATGTCTAGTCTAGTGCAAGCAGGAATTTTCTTCCAGGCCATGGTCAGTGAGACTTCTGCCAAAAATGCCTGGGCTTTCTAGCTCAAACAAATCCTGATGCCAACCAAATCTTCTACCTCCCTCTTGTCTTGCTATATATACCAAATCATGAAACAAGCCAAAAGAAGACAGGGGATCTATAGATCCCAAATCCTCATGTCTACACATATGAAATGATCCCCTTTTCACACAATGTGTGTGAAATAGTCCAATGTGTTAATATTGGATTATTGTTTTATTATTATTTGGAGGCTCTCAATCTTGCTCTACCCAGAGTGTAAAACTCATCTGGTCTGAGATAGTGAGAAATGTTAAAGATTCTGCATCTATGTGAGAAAACAACTACAGTTTGGGAGAAGAAAGAAAGAAAAAAGAAATTGAAATAGGCCATATAAAACTAAAAGAAAAACTGGGAAAAATGGAAATATATAAAAACTTAAGGGCAAAAAGAAAGGGCAGTTTAATCCCAAGATAATCAATTGTCATGCTCATAATGAAAAGTCCCTAGTTTGCATTTCTATCAGTTATCCTTGCACAGGTTGTGGAATGCAAAGTAGAAACCCATTGATTATCAAAACGTCAGATTTATGCAGCAAAAAACAAAGTTTAAATGTTCCAGCTCTGATTAATTTAGGGATCCACAGCTGACACAATCAGAATCAGGCATAATTAGAAGCCAGTTTCATTTTTACAAGAGCAATATTATATGGTCATTAAAGAGGAACATCAGCAAGGATTTTGGCTGCAGCATTTTGTAGCAACTGAATCTTTCTAACATTTGCAAGGTTCATTGATCTTGAACCATTGCAGGAATCTCCTCTAGATGTGATGAATATACATAAAAGTAGGGTCAGATCTTCTTACTATTATAATAGCAAATAATAATAATACTATTATAATAATGATATTATTACTCTTATCCATTTCATTTGTTCTACTGCCTTCTCTTATTGGTATCATTGGTATCATTATTATGAATATTATTACTTTATACAGTGCATGTACACTGCTTACGTACCAGAGACAAATTCCTTGTGTGTCTAATAATGGCCAAATAAATGGCCAAATAAACCTATTCTATTCTATTCTATTCTATTCTATTCTATTCTATTCTATTCTATTCTATTCTATTCTATTTGACTCTTATTCCCAAAAAGATGCAGTTGGCATGCTGTTTATTACAGTTACATTTCTGCTCTCCTGAAACCCAAAGTAGAGACTAGATCTATATTTAATCCTCATAGCAACTTGTAAAACAGATTATGATGATAAATAATGACTGGCTTAAAATTATCAGGAAATAACATGCCTGAATGGAGATTTGAACTTAAATTTTCTTCAACTTCCTTATATCGTATTCTGACCTGACTCCTCTCATTGATAGTCTAACTGGGCAAAATAGTCCTAGTCGTAGGAGCTGGCCATCAAGGCAATACTGAGTTTAGAAATTCTGCAAACCCAAAAGCTATATTTCTGAAAGCAATCCCTGTTCAAGTAAGTTATATTTCAGCAACAAGGACTTTATGTACTATCTTCATCTATCTTCAGATTTATTGTAGAAATCCAACTTTATGCAGGCAGATTTTTGTCTTTGAAGGAGGATTTTGTCATACCAAGCTTCTTTATTTTGTTCAGTGTCTATAACACGTACAAAGTATCACCATGGCTGACATTGCCTGTTTAAATATAACTGTTATGAAGGCCAAGATTAATATAATTCCAGCCAGCTCCTAGAACTGTCCAATATGAAATAAGATTTATTAAATAATTGATGGGAATAAAATCCACTCATATTCATTAAAATGATGGGTTAAGTTAATATTATTCAATCTGTTCTCATCAATGACCAAATCCACTGCAGAAGACGTTGAACTCTGGCGCCACCAATAGCTTCATAGACCCATCAAAGCAAGAAACAGAGAGCTGTTTTATAAATTGGAACACCATTTAATTAAATTGAAACACTTTACTACAGTCTATGCATGGTGTTATTTATAGTATAGATATGCGGTGGGGAGGGGGGGAAATGCAAAAATTAAATTTCCTGTTAAATTGGACTTCTAGGTGGCTGATCACTCCAAAGGAGACCAGACATCTCTCTTAATCTCCACAAAAACATTGTTTTAATAAGTTGCATAATACAATGAAAGATAGGATGGAGTAGAGATGCTGAAAGTTTTGTGCTGATATTCCACCAAGATCTTCTCTCTCTCTCTCTCTCTCTCTCTCTCTCTCTCTCTCTTTCTCTCTCTGTCTCTGTCTGTCTCTCTCTCCCTCTCTCTCTCTGTCCCTGTCTCTCTCTCTCTCTCTCTCTCCAAATAAGCAGCATAACAATAAATCAAATCAATACAGACAAATTTGATTTTATGATCCAGATTTGGAACAGAACAATATGTGGGGCTCCTGCAGAATCTAACCAAATTCAACTATAATCTTTCAGGAAAAAGGCTCAGAAAAAAGGACCCCTCTAAGAATGGATGAAAAGGGACGCGGTGGCTCAGTGGGTTAGGACACTGAGCTTGTCGATCAGAAGGTCAGCAATTTGGCGGGTCGAATCCCGAGTGCTGCGTAACAGAGTGAGCGCCTGTTACTCGTCCCAGCTTCTGCCAACCTAGCAGTTCGAAAGCACGTAAAAATGCAAGTAGAAAAATAGGGACCACTACGGTGGGAAGGTAACAGCGTTCCGTGCGCCTTTGGCGTCTAGTCATGCCGGCCACATGACCACGGAGACGTCCTTGGACAAGTGCTGGCTCTTCGGCTTTGAAACGGAGATGAGCACCGGCCCCTAGAGTTGGAAATGACTAGCACACATGTGCGGGGGAGCCTTTACCTTTACCTAAGAATGGATGAAAAGCACACAGATTCTGTCAGGCAGAGGCAGTCATTGGAGTAACAGAAAACTAGAAGGAAGGGGAGGGGAAAGAAAAAAAGATAGTGTAAAGAGGGAAAAGAAAAGAAAAAGGCATCGACTTCTCTCTTTAGCACAGTAGAAGATAACATTACAATCACAGGTTTTTGCTTTTACACAACAGTATGTACAAACCATTTCTATAACGATAAACCTATCTAATTAACAAAAACAAAATCAAGATTTCATTTTTTTGATTGCAAGCACAAAATCTGGAAGCAATTTCAAAATAGAAGCAAAGTTAGATATATTTTCTTCTTTTTGACCATCTCTGCTTCTCTTTGCTGTGGGGAATAATATATACCTCTACTGACTCATTAATCTTGATCATAATTCATATTAAGGGAATCCTCTCTATAATTTTGATTTTTTTTTAACCCTAAAAGGAGAAAACACTTTCCCTGGTTTAGATATTTTACTAACTTTAAGCAATATTCAAATATTACATCTAAAAGGGAAAACAAAACAAAACGACAACAACAAACTTCTTCATTTTAAACCCAGAATCTACTGTTGATTGCTATCACTGGAGAAAGCCCAGTTTCGATCTCAGGATCTCTTATTAAAATGGTTAAATAATTACTTGAGATCCAGGATAGAGCTGCAGAGAAGCATCTTCCCCATGTTTGGTGCTTGGAGGAGAGACCCCCTGAGATTCCCATGTTACTGGTACTTGAATTTCTGTGGAAGAACAATGGGATATCAGTGAAATAAATAAATTATCTCATTGTGCTTCTGTCAGAGAGATTATTACCACCTGCCCCATAAATCCTGGAAACCATTGCTTTGAATGCAGTAATCATAGGGTGAAGGTTCGTTCTCTGAGCTTGAGGGTTGGTTTCCGAACGTTTCGTTACCAGGCTAGTTAACATCTTCAGCGGTGTTTAGGGGATGTCTGCGTCAGTGCTCTACTTACTGTATATAAGGGTTTCAGGTGTGGGAGTGTCAAGTGAGGGTCTTGTGATGGGCCAGGTGGGAGTCATCAGAGAGAGGCTTGTGATGGGGAGTTACTTCAGGTCAGGGTCCTGGGAGGGTGTGAATGAGTGGGTCAGGAGTGAGTCATCAGTGGGAGTGTGGTAATGGGTCTTGTGATGGGGAGATTGTGTCAGGTCAGGGTCATTGGAAGGGGAACTGCTGCAGGCGGGGGAGGGATGGGCTTAAGGGTTGGTGCTGTCTCCGGATGGCTGTTTGATTGATTTGGATTCTGAGGGGTTCGTATGCTGGTTGTAGATCAAATATGTCTGTTGATGGAATTGCTTGTGGAGTGCCAGGCTTCAATGAACTCCTGAGTGTGGCAGGTGGTAGCATGGCCGATGATTTTAGTGTTATTCCAATCAAACTGGTATTGTTTGGTGTCAGCGTGGGTAGAGATTAAGGATTTGGGATTGTGGCATTTGACTGCCAGCTGGCATTCATGGATCCTGGTTTTTAATTGGCATGATGTTTATCCCATGTAGAATTGGTTGCAATGATTACAGTTGATTTTGTAGATTACATTGATTCTTTCATCCTTCTGTATATTGTCTTTGGTTGTGGATAATTCCTGGAGGAGTGTGGCTGTAGGTTTGTGGGCTATTGCCATTCCTAGGGGTTGGAGAATTCTGGCTGTCATTTCCGACACCCCTTTTGTGTATGGTAGGGTTTATTTTTGCGTGGTGGTTGGCTGTGTGGTGTGTGGTGGTTTGGGTGCTGCGTGTCGGCATACAAAGTTTTTGGGATAGCCATTACAGAGAAAGATGTCATTTTTCTTCTGGTTCTCTTAGTGCTGTGGTGCTGCAGTGTATCCCGGCCCTTCTGAAGAGGGTCTGGATACGGCTTCTTTTGTGTGTGATCGGGTGGTTGCTTGCAAAGCTGAGGATCTGGTCCATGTGTGTAGGTTTGCAGTAGATGCAGGTTTCCAGTTCTCCATTGCCCAGTCTCCTTAATCGATGTCAAGGAATGGGAGTCTGTTGTTTGTTTCCTCTTCAAGTATAAATTTGATCCCAGGAAATATGTTGTTAAGTAGGTAGTGTGTTTCTTCAATTTGGAAGCATTTGGTGATGACAAAGGTGTCATCGATATAACGTGTTCAGAATTTTGGTTGGATGATGGGTAAAGTTATGGATTCGAGTCATTGTATGACTGTGCCTACTATGAGGCCTGATATGGAAGATTGTACAAGCATCTTCTCAGATATCTTCCATAATTCATTAAATCATAAATAGAAGCTTCTCCTATTGGGGTTTGTTTCTGTTTATTTTTTTATAGTAATTGTTCAATAGTAATGTTACTTCTAGTGGGGAGTTCTGTTCATAACAAACTTTTGAAGAA
Source organism: Daboia siamensis (assembly GCA_024449315.1). NCBI lineage: Eukaryota > Metazoa > Chordata > Lepidosauria > Squamata > Viperidae > Daboia > Daboia siamensis. Next base: position 747,574 of record JAKJMR010001001.1, read on the forward strand.
TTTCTATTTCTTCAGCAAATCTGGAAATATCTGGGAAATTCTGCCCAATTTCTCAGTTCATAAACTGACACTGGGAACGTTTAAAGTCTATTTGTGCCTAGCTCTGTCTTAAATTTTGCTTAGCTATGATGCTTTTGGTACTGTCCATGGGGTTTTCTTGAAACTTAACATTAAGAAAACCAAGATCATGGCATCTGGCCCTCTCAATTCCTGGCAAATAGATGGGGAAGAAATGGAGATAGTGACAGATTTTATTTTCCTGGGCTCCAAGATCACCACAGATGGGGACTGCAGCCAAGAAATTAAAAGATGCTTGCTCCTCGGGAGGAAAGCCATGGCAAATCTATACAGCACACTAAAAAGCAGAGACATCACCCTGTCAACAAAAGTGTGTATAGTCAAGGCTATGGTCTTCCCAGTTGCAATGTATGGCAGTGAAAGCTGGACCATAAAAAAGGATCAACCCTGACTGCTCTTTAGAAGGCCAGATCCTGAAGCTGAAACTCAAATACTTTTGCCACCTAATGAGAAGGAAGGACTCACTGGAGAAGAGCCTAATGCTGGGAAAGATTGAGGGCAAGAGAAGAAAGGGACGACAGAGAATGAGGTGGCTGGATGGAGTCACTGAAGTAGTAGGTGTGAGCTAGAAGATGGTAAAGGACAGGAAGGCCTGGAGGAACATTGTCCATGGGGTCGCATGAACATTGTCCATGGGTCAGACATGACTTCACAACTAACAACAACAAGTGACCTTGTTTAGACCACTCAGAGTCACAACAGGGTAATTTTAGATTATGGATATGTACCTACATATGGGGTGGTCTTTAGAGTTGCTAATGTTTATTACTTCGATTAATTTATGGTGCTGCATCCCATCGGTAGATGATAACAGGTGTGTTTTCACTTATATCAAAGTGCAATATACCAGTCCTGATGCATCTGGAATCAAGTGCATTGCACTCTTGGCTAAGCCAAATGCGGTTTGTTCAATGGCCACAGCCTGTTAGGTTCAGATATAACTTTAAGGCATAAAGCAAGGTTTCCAAACCAAAGGGACTGTGTTCATGCAACATGTTAAACCAAAACCAAGTAAACCACAACATGATTCATGTTATGTCTGAATGTTGCCTTGGCTTTTTTTTTTCCTTTCCATAATCCAGCTAACAGGTTTCTGTGAAAATAACATCGGTGGAAGAAAGGACTACATATTTTGTAACCTGGTGTTTTGAATTGTTCCTTTTCCTAAAGAGGAGAATCCAAACCAATTTTTTTTTAAATCTCAGAGCCTTTATGTTGCCTGTGGAACTCTGGGAGTTGAAGTCCACTTATTTTAAAAACTGTGAGATGGAGAAACACTGATCCAAACAAACCCTTTCTCATTTCTCCTTTTCAATATTATCTAGTCGTCACTAGGGGGAGCTAAGGCAACCGTAAATGAATATCAGAGAATCAGGAAGATTCTTAAGAGTATTTTCATCATTACTTTTCTAAACCGCTGGTGCTTCAGGAGTAATGAATTTAACCTTTGTTCTAGTCCACATAATTAATGAATTGTTCAACATCATCCAACTAAATGGAAAAATTTATCTAAAAGTGTTTGACAACTCAACCCAATACAGCACAACCCACACAAACTATGAAAAGGATAACACTGTCATACATCAAAAACATCTGAGAAACAACCAAGACTTTTACAACCACACAGCATCATTGTAGAACATGAAACAAATCTTCCAACACATCTTAAATAAGCCAAATGACCCCATAGCCCAAGAAGGGAAAGAAACAGGAGTCACCTACAACATACAGTATGAGGACAATGCAATGTTATTCTGTTATTCTGATTCTGATTCTGACCACAACAGCCACCATGTAGGACAGCCAAGTAAAAGACTATCAAAGCTCATCCATGAGCACCAACAACCAGTCAGAAGGTGTAATGTATTGGGCTTGCTTGTTAACACCACGTGGTAACGGCTGGCAGGCTGCTGGAGCAGGGAGCTAGCTAATAGCTCCCAGCATCTCAGACAGCCTGTCTCCAGCACTGCTATTGGTTGCCCCTAGGCGGCAATAGGTTGCTTCAATGTCAGGCCCCCTCTCTTATGAAGTGGGGCTGGAGAGCAGGCGAGTTGTCCAGTGCCACATCAATCAGCTAGGGAAGCGTTTCCTAGAATGGCCACAAAGCGAGGACTTCGTCACAAGTCCTTACCAAGGTCCACAAGCCGGCAGCCAAGCCAGCCCATGCATAGATCCTGAAGGCTCACACAACCCAAGCAATGAGTAGTTGGCCATAGAAGAGGGGAGCCCGGATGTGCAACATGGGTCCCCTGACGGAGAAAGCCAACCTGATGGCTACAGCTGCTGTGCTAACTCTGCTGAACAAACTGACACAACAAAAGGCATGATGAAAACTCCTTAATTTTACAACCCATGTACAAATTTAACCATAGCTTCTGCCTTGAAACCCTACACTAACTTGAATCCAAAAATGCTAGAGTTCCTGGAAGCTTGGCATTCAGACAAATCAGCTGTCAGTAGTCACACAGAGACAAATCACATTTCTACATCATTCAAGAAGGACAATTTTTAAAAAGCTAAGAAGTAAACAAAAATACCAGAACACATCCTCTGCAGCAACCAACATCCAAAAAACAAGAGATTAACACCAAATAATTTAGCAGAAAAAAAAACCTAATCAAGGAAATACCAAGATGAAAACCACACACACAACAAAACAGGCATGAAAGCTGTATAGAGAGCAATCCCCAAATTCACTAGGAGTCAAATAATGAAACATCTGCAAGCAAAGAACTAAGCTCAACAGTATAATTCTCTTCCCTGCTCCAAATATAATGGACTAAAATTCCCATTCATCCTGAGCCTTCATGATCTATCTATTTTGCCAAGAATAATAGGACTTGCCAAGAATAATAGAACAAAGAGACTTAGGGCTCTTCCCAATAGCTCTGTTAACTTCCAATATTTTTTATTAATCAAACTATAAAATACAAAGAAAAATGAACATAGTGGGAAAGTAGGGGAGGAAAAATGGAAGAGAAAAAAAATGTAGGGGAAAAGGGGAAAAAGAAAGAAAAACATTGACTTCTAACTCTTTTTAGCACAGTAGAATAAGACAATAACACAGCCTTTTATTTTTGCATAGTAATAATATATACCTGCAATCAAAAACCTAATTAATCAGAAAAATCCAGTCAACATTTCATTTTTTTTCCACCTCAAGCACAAAGTCCAGAAGTGGTTTCTAAGTGGAATCAAGGGCTCAGGTAAAGTGCTCTCTTCCTATATGTGAACTAGCAGAAAACCAGGAATGGTTTTGGCTGTCCTTGTTGTTGTTAGTTGCGAAGCCGTGTCCAACCCATCACAACCCCATGGACAATGTTCCTCCAGGCCTTCCTGTCCTCTACCATCTTCTGGAGTCCATTTAGGCTCACGCCTACTGCTTCAATGACTCCATCCAGCCACCTCATTCTCTGTCGTCCCCTTCTTCTCTTGCCCTCAATCTTTCACAGCATTAGGCTCTTCTCCAGTGAGTCCTTCCTTCTCATTAGGTGGCCAAAGTATTTGAGTTTCAACTTCAGGATCTGGCCTTCTAAAGAGCAGTCAGGGTTGATCTCCTCTAGGACTGACCGGTTTGATTGCCTTGCAGTCCAAGGGATTCGCAGGAGTCTTCTCCAACACCATAATTCAAAGGCCTCAATTCTTTGGCGCTCAGCCTTTCTTATGGTCCAACTTTCACTGCCATACATTGCAACTGAGAAGACCATAGCCTTGACTATACACCCTTTTGTTGACAGGGTGATATCTCTGCTTTTTAGTGTGCTGTCTAGATTTGCCATGGCTTTCCTCCCGAGGAGCAAGCGTCTTTTAATTTCTTGGCTGCAGTCCCCGTCTGCAGTGATCTTGTAGCCCAGGAAAATAAAATCTGTCACTACCTCCATTTCTTCCCCATCTATTTGCCAGGAATTGAGAGGGCCGGATGCCATGATCTTGGTTTTCTTGATGTTTAGTTTCAACCCAACTTTTGCAGTCTCCTTCTTCATTCGCAACATGAGGCTCTTTAGTTCCTCTTCACTTTCTGACATTAGAGTGGTATCATCTGCATATCTTAGGTTGTTGATATTTCTCCCGGCAATCTTAATTCCAACTTTTGATTCATCTAGCCCTGCCTTTCTCATGATGTGCTCTGCATATAAGTTAAACAGACAGGGTGACAATCTACAGCCTTGCCAGACTCCTTTCCCAATTTTGAACCAATCAGTGGTTCCGTGTCCAGTTCTCACTGTTGCTTCATGACCCGCATATAGGTTTCTCAAGAGACAAATAAGATGGTCTGGTACTCCCAACTCTTTAAGAACTTGCCATAGTTTGTTGTGATCCACACAATTAAATGCTTTAGCATAGTCAATGAAGCAGATGTTTTTCTGGAACTCTCTAGCTTTCTCCATGATCCAGTGTATGTTGGCAATTTGATCTCTACTACTTCTGCCTCTTCGAAATCCTGCCTGTACTTCTGGTAGTTCTCGATCCACATACTGCTGTAGTCTAGCTTGTAGGATTTTAAGCATAACTTTACTAGCATGTAAAATGAGTGCAATGGTGCAATAGTTTGAACATTCTTTGGCACTGCCTTTCTTTGGAATTGAAATGTAAACTGATCTTTTCCAATCCTGTGGCCACTGTTGAGTTTTCCAAATTTGCTGGCAAATTGAGTGTAGCACTTTTACTGCATTGTCTTTTAAGATTTTGAATAGCTCAGCTGGAATACTGTCACCTCCACTAGCTTTGTTGTTTCTCAGTTTTTCTAAGGCCCACTTCACTTCACATTCTAGGATGTCTGGCTCGAGGTCAGTGACCACCTCACTGTGATTATCAGGGACGTTAAGCTCATTCTTGTATAGATCTTCTGTGTAATTTTGCCACCTCTTCTTAATCTCTTCTGCCTCTGTTAGGTCCCTGACATTTTGGTCCTTTATCATGTCCATTTTTGCATTAAACGTTCCCTTCATTTCTCCAATTTTCTTGAAAAGATCTCTGGTCCTCCCTATCCTATTGTTTTCTTCTATTTCTTTGCACTGTTCATTTAAGAAGGCATTCTTATCTCTTCTAGCTATTCTCTGGAATTCTGCATTCAATTGGGCGTATCTTTCTTTTTTTCCCTTGCCTTTTGCTTTCCTCCTTTCCTCAGCTATTTGTAAAGCTACCTCAAACAGCCATTTTGCTTTCTTGCATTTCTTTTTCTTTGGGATGGTTTTAGTTGCTACTCCTTGCAAACTACATGAAGGCAATGTCGTGGAGACAGGGCAGTGAGCAGGCCATGTTTGTAACAGGCTGAGAAGCAAAGGGGAGACATTCGGGCAACAGATTTGTTATCCCTTATTCCATTTCTGAAAAGTCATCAAATGATGATTTGTTGACTCTGAGTACAAGAATTGCCACTTTAGTCTCTTCCTCAAGTTTTCTGAGGCTTGACAAAAAATTCCATTGATTAAATTAACAGAGAACTATTTCTTTTCTGAGATTCTTGTGGCTTGTGCATAAGCAATAACAAGAAGAAAAGTATGTGAGTAGCAGCTGACTGCTTAGGCAAAACCATGACGGATCTTTCGGATATTAGGTCAGAAATATTTTTCTCAGTTATGCTATGAATGGTTCTCATTACTGTAACATATCCAGGGATCAAATAGTAGATAATTGGCACCACTGCAAGGAGGTCCTTTTTGCTCTTCCAGAAAAATCCTAAACACTTTAATTTAAAACCTAACTTGCAACATGGAATCCAAGGTATAAATCTGTTATATCATCTCATTTTTATTTATTTATTTGCTTTTAAAATTTATTAGTGGCCCATCTTATCACATGGTAACTCTGCTCAGCTTAACAATATTAAAAGGTAGAACTATATAAAACCCAATAATATAAATACAATACTATAAAAGTCAACCTAGCTAAAAAGATGGGGAGGGAGGGAGTATGATAAGGGGAGGGGTGAAATCTGTTGTTAATCTATCAACCACCCCCAATGTGAAATCACTCTGTTGGGACCCCAAGCCAACTGGCAGAGCCTGATCTTTAAGTTCTATATGCAGTGAGACGTTTCAGGGTACAGTCTTTATCAAGATTTTGTTTCCTTTGGAAGGAATCCACTGACATATTATTGATGTTTTGTAATTACTTTTATTTACTTTTATTTTGTAATTACTTTTATTTATGCACCATTAGGCACTATAATGTGAACATTTTAATTACTAGCCAACAAATCCATTTCTCCACATCAGATCTTTAAAGACTCTGCCAGATATCAGCGATAGCACTCTACCAATCTTGGTTGATCTAGAACAGGGGTCCCCAACCCCCAGTCCGTGGACTGGCACTGGTCCGCAGCATGCCAGAAATTGGTCCGTGCAAACAAGCAAAGCCCCATCAGCAGGATGCAGGCAGCACGCAAAACCACACCCAGTCCAAAATAAAACCAGAACTGGTCCCTGATGCCCAAAAGGTTGGGGACCTCTGATCTATAAAATTAAGCCTTGTCATCCTTGGTTAGTACTCAAATAGAGAACCATTGGAAAGTCTAAAACTACTTTACATTGGAAATTTGAAAAAGCTTCCCAGAAGAAAACAATGCCAAATAACTTTAAGTAAGAGAATAGATTTATAGAAAAGCCCAGACTGTATTCCCATCTTGCACTCAGCCACTGTGGCTTGATTGTTTGATTTAGTATAATATATGTACTTAAGTTGCCATGGCTTGTTCAAACCACAATTAAAGAAAAAAAAATAGCCCAATACATGAAGAGATGACATTTTTACTAGTCTTCTTCAGGCTGCAGCCTTCTATTGCTTATTTATGGAAAGCATTTGCCCTTTTGTTCATTTGAAAAAGAAGTTGGGAGTAGTATATGAAGGTCAGTAATCAGACAAACCTCCTTCCTGAGTGCTGTCAGACGAGATGACATAAAATGAAAACAAGGAAAGAAGAGGGAAATATCTCAGATCCTATAATTTACTTACAAAGTTCTTTTAAGTATGTTGGGAAAAATCAGCATTTGCAGACAGGAAGAATGGCAATGATACGCTTTATTTTAAATTGAATTGAAGGAAGTATAACACAAACCTCTCTCTCTTTACCTGGCCACGTTTTATCCATCACAGTATTTTGATATAAGTTTTATGTATATCTTGTTTAGGCAGGCAATAGAGACAATGGAACCATAGAAACACAGGAGAAAATTGTAGAAACAATAGCATTTTTCTTTATACAATGTAGACGCTGCTCATGTCCCAAAGATTTTGACCCGCTTACAATTTCAATAATAATAATAATAATAATGAGGAAGTGGAACGATTTGAACAAAAATGTATAAGCCAGAACAAACTGGTGTGCTGACGTTGTGGGAACAGTACCAGACTGGAAGGAGACACCTATGAATCTGTTTTGTCCACTGTGAGATCCTTTTAACATCTGAAAGCTGCCCTCTGTGCTGGGGATGGACACTTACCCCTGTTTGTTTTCTCCTCCAGACTCAAGAATCGGAACATTTACTACATGATTTTTTAAAAAAATCTTTGTTTGATTGTGGTTAAGCAGGGAGAGTTGTGGCATGACTCAGGTGCTCAGGGGAGCTGCCAGAGATTCAGACCTCTCACGGGCTGCTGAATGCTTGAGAGAATATGTGCTCAGGGGTGGGGTGGAGAGTCTCAGATATTGCTGTGAGAGACTTGGGTGTTTTGAGAGGTGGGATTGGTGGGTGACTGTGATAGCTGTGAGCGTTCAAGTAAAGGCCAATCTTGGTTGAGCTCCAACTGGGAGATTGCAATTCTTCAGTAGTGGAAAAGATCCAGTAAAGTTGGGGCTGCTTTAAAATAATAGTAGAAAAGCAAGGAGGGAAATTCAAGTGTAGAAGAACAAGAAAGAATAAAATATACAGGTGGTAAGGTCCTTTTCTAAAACTCAAGATGGCCATATATGGAGCAAGAGAAACTGAGACATCTGTTCTTAAAACTACAAGAGCAAGAACAAAATGTAACACTGAAAAGTTACAGAAGATTTCCACAAAAAGTCTTTACGGAGAAAACTTGTCTCATTCTTCTGCTGAATGGGAAAAGAAAGGCCTGGAAAGTTATTTTGTTATGATCATCACTCAGCTTTTTTGGAACATCTCACCATTAATTTTCTCAACTGCCTTGATATTAATAATATTGTTGATGTGATGGCACAGAATGTGGCAGTACAGGCAGTTATGTGTGCACCTAGAACCGTGCATGTTACACCTCTGCTCTGTGAATTGCGTTGGTTGCCATTTTGCTCCCAAGTTCAATTCGATGTGCTGGTTTGAACCCTTAAAGCCATTCATGGCACAAGACTGGGTTATCTAAAGGATTGCCTCTCCCCAATTAATCAGCCCGCCAGATATGCCTAAAGTGAAAAAGTTCTGGCTTAAGATACATGCATGGCTGGAAAAGATGACTAAAATACAGATAGAACCTAAACCAGAGCTGTTTTTGTTAGGAATATTAGGAGCTAAGTATGAGAAGGAGAATGAGTATCTAATATTGCATGTATTGACAGCAGCAAGAATAGTATTTGCCCAATACTGGAAAAATGAAAACCTACCAACTGAAGAGATTTTAATTAAGAAAATTTTAGAGTGTGCAGAAATGGATAGATTAACTTTAGAGATTAAAGAGAAAGAGGATTCAATTTATTTTAAAACATGGGATAAATTTTACCAATGGTTAGGAAAACGAACTAGCGAGAAATGAATGTGATATCCTATTCTGAACATATATTAGTAAGGAGAATGATATGTATTGACCTACTGATACCGTTTATGATTACCGTTTAGCATATACATTACAGCTATTTACTATTATATTAATTAGCATTAACTGAACATATGTACCTGGACAACAGTTTGTTTGCTAAAGCTTGAAAATGTTATGGGAGGCAACCCCAGTGTTGTTCCCAACCCCGTCCCCACCCCAATCCCGATCCTAACTCCACCCTGAACTTTAATCCCTACCCTTGTTCTACCCTTTCCCCAACCCTATAAAATTCAATAAAAACTTTTATATAAAAAAAATCAGCCCACCAGAGAAGGCATTCTGCAGGTACCATCAGCTACGATTGAACATTTAGTGGGACCCAGGCAACAGGCCATCTGTGTTGTGGCACCTCCTTATGGAACATTCTTTTATGAGAAATTAGATTAGCTTCATTCTTTTTAACATTCTGAAGTCCCTCAAGATCTGGTTATGTCACCAGGCCTAGAACTTCCAGGGCATTGGCGACATGCTTAGATGGATCCATTGCTGAGATGGCTATTCTTATTCTCTGTTTGCCTAGGGTTTGTATATTTATTTGTATAATAAGTCATCTTATAACATTGATTTTTTTTAATACTGGTTGTTTTATATATGTGGTGCTTTATTGCAATGTTGTGCACCCAGAGTTGCTTTTTGTGAAATGGGTGGCCATATAAAATATGATAAATAAATACACTACACTATTATTTTAATAGTGACACACTAATTATATCATCCAGTCCTCCTTGACTGGGGATGATGTCTTGCCAAGCCTGGCTTGATTTTTGTGATCTCTATTATCTGTAAATATGTGAATTATGAATTATTAAATTCACAAACAATTAAGCTGCAAAATGGCGGACGTGCTGGCGGTTGTGTTGGGCTGAGCTCTGCAAGTTTAGCAGTTAGGCGTCCCTAGGAGCCCCCAGGGTGCCTTATGGCCCCTGTGTTGGGGGATATTGTTAGGTGTTTGTTAGACTAGCTGTTAAGCTGCTTATTTACTCACCGCTTGAGGCTTCCTTCGCCATTTTCATCCTCGCCGGTTTTTGTCTTCTCCCGGCCATTCCGGGCGGCGCCAGCGTCTGCATCTGCTCCGGGCGGTGTCTGACGGTCCTGGGTAGCGGCGGCGGCGTTGTTGTCGGCCGTTTCGGGCTGCTCCTGACGACGGCGTTTGCATCTCCCTTGGGCTGCCTGGCTGCTTGTGTTGGTGGCGGCGGCGGCGGCGGCGGCTGCTTGTGTTGGTGGCGGCGGCGGCGGCGGCGCTTTGCGGGCCGTTTTCGGGCCGTTTGGGCCGTTCCTGTTGTCGCCGGCGGCGTCTCCTTCGGCGGCGACGACGCTTTGACCCTGTTCGGCGGTGGCGACGGCGGAGGCGGCTCTGGAAGATGACGGGGACGGCGCCTCCGGACTGTTTGGACGGTTGGCGGTAGCGGTTGAAGGCTGCTTTGCTTCATCTTTATGACGCCGTCTTCGCTTGGGACCATCTTTGGGCCACGTGCGCCGGTGGTAAGGGCATTTTGGACCTAGACCCGTTTCCCCGGTGGCGATAATATTTCTTCGGGACCACTCCGGTGTTGGCAATATTTGGCGATGGAAGCGGCGGTGTCTGCAACGAGGTTGGTTGCTGCAGCAGCAGCTTACGGCGATAAGGCCTTCTGTTCCTTCCTAACTCTTCCTGGTTGCTTTGTTTTTGCCCAGAGGGCTTGTTTATGAGCCTACGTTCTCCAAAGCCGTGCTCTGGAAGGCCCAATTTTTGAACAATGGAGGGCCCATGGAGCTTCGGCCAGGAATTAACACCTGGAATGATAGAGTGGCGGAGGAACCTATGGCGGTATTTCGAACTGGTTGACCGCTTACAGACCTGACTATCACGGTTTACATCTTGGCCTTTTGTGAACATTGTCTATCCACCTACATGTTACCCTCAAAGGACTAGAGGGTTCTGGGTACAAGCCACCGTGAGAGGGTGGCTTAATTTGCAACTGCTGCCCCCAGAGGTGAGAGCTCTGGGAGGCATGCCTTACCCAGAGTATGTCTTCAGACTACCCCCGAGAAGTGGACCCACGGCCGTCGTGAGAGGATGGTGGTCGGCCTGTACTGGGGGTTCGCCCAGCTCAGGTGGCAGTGTGGTTGGACGAACTGTCTGGACATTTATTTACCCTCTGTTTTTAGATCCTCCTAAGTAGCATTATTATTTAATATGGGACCGCCTTTCTCTAGCTTGGTTTGTTTTATGCCACGTCTTTGTTATTCCTGCAGAGACTTGTTCGCCCTCAGGGGTGTCCCCCCCTCCTGGGTGCGACCCGCCTTTTTAGCTATTTATAATCTCGATGAAGGGCCCGATTGTTGGAACCCTGAGAGATGGCTAAGCACGGGTAGGGGCCTCCGATATAGACCTAATAGGAGGCCCCTGGTGAAATTTTTAGCTAGGTTTTTTGTGGGGTTAGGGAGGGGGGTGGGATTTTCTGGTTGTATGGATATAGGGGGTATTACGTCAACCATTGTTCAGGCCAGGGCCGGGACAGATCACCGGGGGGGGGGGAGCGGAGGTCGGTTGCCTCTGGGGCTCCAGAGCGGGTCGTGGGATTACCCATTCCCACGACGTTAGGGAATGGCAGCAGGTGTATAAGCAGAGGGCCGTATCGATTTTTGGGAAGGCCTCTCCGCTGTTTGCAAGCGGTGAGGCATTCCGACCCTCTGTCTTTTCCCCGAGGTCCCGGGAGCGAGGATGTGCAGCCTCCTGAGCTCCGGTTGGTGTATTTGAATGCCAGGTCCGTCGTTAATAAGGCTCCTCTTGTTTGTGACTTAATCGAGGGTGAGCATGCGGACCTGGCTTGCATCACGGAAACTTGGTTGGGCCCAGAGGGTGGTATTCCTCTGGTTGATATTTGCCCGCCAGGTTTCCGGGTGCTACACCGACCTCGGGCTCAGGGTAGGGGTGGTGGAGTGGCGGTTGTTATGAGGGAGACCTTGTGTCCGCGGGAGACCACCGGTCCTCAGATAGTCGGGTGTGAGTCTCTCTTTTTGAGATGCGGCCCTGGTGCGCAGTTGGGCTTGCTGCTGGTGTATATTTCGCCTAGACACACAGCAGCAGCTCTGCCCGAGCTTCTCGATGCTCTCTCTGGGTTGGTGGTTGAGTTCCCCAAACTTATAGTTTTGGGTGACTTCAACCTACCATCCCTGGGAGGATCATCTGAGTTAGCTCGGGAGTTCATGGCTTCCATGACGGCCATGGACCTGACGCAAGTAATTGCTGGACCGACTCATGAGGGAGGCCACACCCTTGACCTGATTTTCTTATCTAGACGGTGGTTAGATGATCTTGGTGGGGGTTCTCCAATTCTTATACCCCTGTCATGGACCGATCATCATCTCCTGCGGCTGGTCTTCCGTTTTGCCACTCCCCACCGTGGGAGTGTGGAACCAATTAAATGGTACCGCCCCAGACGCTTAATGGACCCTTTGAGGTTCCAGGCTGCGCTGGGGTCCCCACCTGCCTCCTCTGCTTGCAACTCGGCAGATTCCCTAGTGGAAGCCTGGGAAAAGGCAGCCACTGGGGCTCTGGACCAAGTTGCACCCTTGCGGCCCCTGACCCGATGCAGATCCCATCGAGCTCCTTGGTTCTCCACGGAGCTCAGGGAGATGAAGCGTCGGAGACGGGGCCTAGAGAGCTGTTGGAGATCCAGCCGATCCGAATCCGACCGATTGCGACTAAGACTCTATATTAGGTCTTATCTCGCTGCGATAAGGGAGGCGAGGTCTAATTACTTCGCCACCCTTATCGCGTCCGCAGATAATCGCCCGGCCGCCTTGTTTAGGGTGACTCGCTCTCTCCTTAATCAGGAGGTGAGGGAAGAACCCTTGCAGGGTCGTGCCGAGGAGTTTAACCAGTATCTGTCGGACAAAATCGCTCGGATTCGGACCGGTTTGGACTCTGACTGGGCGGAGTCTGACGAGCAGGACACGGGCAACCTTGTCGTTTGGGAGGAGTTTGACTCTGTTACTCCGGAGGAAGTGGACAGGATCATGGGGAAGCTGAGTGCCACCACATGTTTATTGGATCCGTGCCCTTCTTGGCTGGTTTATGCGGCTCGGGAAGGGACACGAGGCTGGCTCCAGGCGGTTATATCTGCTTCTTTGAGTGAGGGTAGTTTCCCCGCCGTCCTGAAAGAGGCGGTGGTGAGACCCCTCCTCAAGAAGCCTGCCTTGGATCCAGCTTTGTTGAATAACTTTCGACCGGTCTCCAACCTTCGCTTTCTTGCGAAGGTTGTTGAGAGTGTGGTGGCACATCAGCTCCCTCTGGCCCTGGATGAAGCGGATTATCTAGACCCGTACCAATCGGGTTTCAGGCCCGGGTACAGCACGGAGACGGCATTGGTCGCTCTGGTGAATGATCTCTGGAGGGATCGGGACAGGGGGCATTCCTCTGTCCTAGTCCTATTAGACCTCTCAGCGGCTTTCGATACCATCGACCATGGTATCTTGCTGCGGCGTCTCAGGGGATTGGGAGTGGGAGGCACAGTTTTGCGGTGGTTCTCCTCCTATCTCCTGGGACGTTCGCAGTCGGTGTTGGCAGGGGGACAGAGGTCGACCTCGAGGTCTCTCATTTGTGGAGTTCCTCAGGGGTCGGTCCTCTCGCCCCTCCTGTTCAACATCTATATGAAACCGCTGGGTGAGATCATTCGTGGTTTTGGAGTTGGGTATCATCAATATGCTGATGATACCCAGCTTTTTCTTTCTACCCCAAACCACCCCAGTGATGCCCTCGACGTGATGACCCGTTGCCTGGAGGCGGTCCGGGTCTGGATGGGGAGTAACAGACTTCAACTCAACCCCGACAAGACTGAGTGGCTGTGCATACCTGCATCCCGGGATATTCAGAATATCCCATCACTTTCTATGGGGGGTGAACTATTACCCCCCGTAGATAGGGCTCGCAACTTGGGAGTCCTCCTAGATTCACAGCTCACCTTGGAAGATCATATAGGGGCTGTGACTAGGGGGGCTTTTGCCCAGGTTCGCCTGGTGCGCCAGTTGCGACCCTATCTAGACCGGGATGCCTTGTGTACGGTCACTCATGCGCTCGTGACCTCTCGCCTTGACTACTGCAATGCTCTCTACATGGGGCTGCCCTTGAAGACCACTCGGAGGCTCCAACTGGTACAGAATGCAGCTGCGAGAGTTGTGTTGGGAGTTTCCCGATACTCCCATATAACACCCTTGCTCCGTGAGCTGCATTGGTTGCCAGTTGTCTTCCGGGTGAGATTCAAGGTACTGGTAATGGTGTTTAAGGCCCTTCATGGCATGGGTCCGGAGTACCTCAGGGATCACCTGCTGCCGGCATCTACTTCCCTCCGCCCTGTACGCTCCCACAGAAAGGGTCTCCTCAGGGTGCCACCGATCAGAGAATGTCGATTGGTGGCCCCCAGGGGGAGATCCTTCTCTGTGGGCGCCCCGGGGCTATGGAATCAGCTCCCGGTTGAGCTCCGGATGGCGCCCGACCTTCGCTCCTTCCGTCGGGGTCTGAAAACATTTTTATTTGTACAAGCTGGACTGGCCTGATGAGGGATGAGGGATGGGTAGTTTTAATGTTTGTATTGGTTTTAGTACGCGGTGGCTCAGTGGGTTAAGACGCTGAGCTTGTCGATCAGAAGGTCAGCAGTTTGGCGGGTCGAATCCCGAGTGCCGCGTAACAGAGTGAGCGCCTGTTACTCGTCCCAGCTTCTGCCAACCTAGCAGTTCGAAAGCACGTAAAAATGCAAGTAGAAAAATAGGGACCACTCTGGTGGGAAGGTAACAGCGTTCCGTGCGCCTTTGGCGTCTAGTCATGCCGGCCACATGACCACGGAGACGTCCTCGGACAAGCGCTGGCTCTTCGGCTTTGAAACGGAGATGAGTACCGGCCCCTAGAGTCGGAAACGACTAGCACGCATGTGCGGGGGAACCTTTACCTTTACCTTTAATCTCTTTTTAATTTTTGTATTTTTGTATGTATGCCCTGTACACCGCCCTGAGTCCTTCGGGAGAAGGGCGGTATAGAAATAAAATTAAATAAATAAAATAAATAAATTATAATTTACAATTATTAATTGTGCGGACTTTTGTATGTGTCATTAGGAAATGAAGTAATCAAACACATCATGATTTCTAGAAATGAAATTAACATTCCTGATCTTCAGCTCAGAGTGTAGCTTTTAAGAATGTTTCACTTTCAGAACTCTGATACCAATGAAAAACATTTGTAACTTAAAACTTACTGCAAAATGAGTCTGTTGACTGATATAAGCAACCTCCTGCCTAGCCTTTTAGATAATAGTTAAGAAAATGATCAGACCATTGATAGAATATTTTTTTCTTTCTCTTTACTATTATCTATTACTGTATTTAAATAATAGAATGTTCTAATATAATCTATTTAAAAAGAATGTCAATAATTTTGAACATAAACAAACATCAATGTATGGAAACAACACAAAATACGGTATTAAGATTTATAAAAAGATAAAATGAAAAATGAAAATCAATAGAGCAAGCAAGAGAATTTATCAGTGCAAAATGAAGGCTCTAGAAATAAATTCTTAAAAAGGCCAAGGAGTGACCTGATTGAGCCCTTGTTTCTGAGTGCTTTATTTCCCATAGCTTCTCCCTTCATAAAAGGAAAATGTTAAAAGTGTTTTGGAAAGTTATTTTGGAGGACTTGTGACCCCTTATTACTCTTGTTAAACAGAATATGTGTGATAACTAGAAAGATCACCATTCTCGTGGCTTGAATAAACACAGATCTAAATGGTAGGCTTGCAACTGCCCAGTGCAATAGCAAGAAATGGCAGGAGAGTCCAGCATGATTACTGAAGCTCATGTTGCTCATATACATTTCTAATAGGGTAACGGGGTAATTTCTTATAAAGATTGGAGTGAAGCTGGCATCTTTTGGCAACTGATTAAATTAAACCCAGTAGTAAGCAATTCTGAAATGTAATAATGCTTTTGAAAAGGTGATAAACATTTAAGAGATGATACTCTGATCTGATCTATTTAATGCTGCCTGGCAGTGTCTGGCAGTGAATGTACTTGTGGAGAAGTATGGCAGAGTACACTAAAATATGCTAATTAATGGCTTGTGATAGCCTAGTGAGTTCAAAAGTAGGAATAAGGAAAAACAGTGGTTAAATGACATGTGAGGAGGCATCTATAAGGAGGCAATCAACAGAAAGAATTATTGAACGTCAGGTAATAGGAGACCACCCAACCTAGATGGCATCTTTTTGACTTTCTAAACATAAGAGATGAAAGTTTGTTAAAAAAAAAAGAACAAGGGAAAAGACAGAAAAAGAAGGTAAGTCATACACACAAACAAAAATAAAGGATTTCATTTTGCAATTAAAAGCCAGGAACTTAAAACTGGAAATGATTCCCTTTGCACTTATTGTAAACATACCCAGACTTACGAGTAAACTTATTTAAAGCTACAAGGCTTAGTTTTAATCAATACTAAGATAACTGCTTTGGTTTCAATGAGTCTTTCCTAATAAGACTGACCAAATCCAATAAACTATGCAGAATTGGCCCCAAGGTCCTTTCCAGTTCTGTTATAGTCGATATATTTAGGATAAAGTCAGATTAATTGCATTTGGAAATGGCTGTTTTGTTAGATATGGAGAAAGCCTTTGATATGCTGTGGTTAAAATAGGATATAAATATGGTGTTATATTATATTCCAATAATTTGGGATCAAAGAAAAATGGAGCTATGGGCTACATACAGTTGTTTATTCCATCAAAATGACACTCAGTTTGGCGGGTCAAATCCCGAGTGCCGCATAACAGAGTGAGCGCCTGTTACTCGTCCCAGCTTCTGCCAACCTAGCAGTTTGAAAGCACGTAAAAATGCAAGTAGAAAAATAGGGACCACTATGGTGGGAAGGTAACAGCGTTCCATGCGCCTTTGGCGTCTAGTCATGCCGGCCACATGACCATGGAGACGTCCTCGGACAAGCGCTGGTTCTTTGGCTTTGAAACGGAGATGAGCACTGGCCCCTAGAATCGGAAACGACTAGCACGCATGTGCGGGGGAACCTTTACCTTTACTTTAGTCTAATATTGCTCCATGATGCAGTCAAATTATAGTTTGTTCCGTCAGACCCAAGTTTTTGTTTTGTAATAATTTATTTCAATGTGCATGTTTGAATTTGATTCTTCGGTCTTCGTTTCCCCCCCCCCCCCATATGTATCTTTTATATAGTGTTTTTTTAGTACGTTGTGGTTTCCTTTTTTATTCACAAGTTTTAACTGGCTTTCAGAGTAGTATTTTTGTAGAGCGTTTCCTATAGTCCTAGCTCACAATTCGCCCCAAAGCCACCAATTAAGGTCGCGTGGGAGGATAAGCGACCTGCAAAGGAGGCTATGGAAACCAGCGCGGCTCAGCCTCTTCTTCCCAAACCAGCCAGGTTGTTCCTGGTCCCAATCAAACTACCAGCCCAGCAGCCCGCTCCGTCTGTCTCTGTCCCTTTAACTACTATCCCCTGCTGATAGGATGACACGCATGCGCAGGGACTGTTCGATTCCTGTCGCTGGCGGGAGGGGGGGGGGAAGGGCAGGGGAGACCCAGCGAGGCTACCCTGTGCGCTTAAACCCCCCGCAACGCCGAGCCCGCTTTCTTGCGCTCAGGCCCGAGGCGCCGCCTGGAGAATTTCAAGGCAGCGAGCCTGGCGCAGCCTGCAGCAGCTTTCCCGGCGCCGGCATCCCTTCGCAGAAGCGGCAAGGGGAGCGGCAGCTTCTACTCCCCGCGGGCCAAGCCGACCTTTGTCCCTCCGGCTGGCCCGCGCAGCTCTTGGGCTGGCCTGGGAAATGGGAGCCACGCGGGGTTCCCCGTGTTTCTAGAGCGACGGCGGCAGCCCTGGCTTCCCTCGCCCTCCCTTCCCCGGCGGCAGCGCATTGTGACCCGTGCTGAGTTCACCTGCCTTGCACCCGGCGGGCTTTGGCTGCATGAAAAGACTCCCCGCTCCCCGCCCAGAAAGGCGAGGAAAGCCGCCTCCTTCACGCCCGCGCCCCCCTCCCCGCCCGCCTGCGTGTAGCCTGCTGCTTCATCTTTTGTCTGCCTCTCTTTTCTCCGGTGGGAGGTCGCCTTTCTCCGGCTCTTCTAGCATCTCCCTCTTGCTCCTGGGATGCTTTCCCGGATCTGGTGGCCACCAGCCGATGATGTCCAGCTAGGTGAGTGAGGTTTGTGTTCCCAGATCTTCCTGTCCCCTCCTTTCCTTTCTCCGGATGATGGAACCTGGTGTCTATTTTATCTCTAGGACCCTGAGAGATAGCAAGGTGGTCTCTTACTGAGCAGAAATTCTGAAGTTCCCAAAGCAAATAGCCTCTTTCCTTCCTGGCTGGAGAGTTTCAAAACCCCAGCATTCCTCTTGCGGGCTTCTCTCCCCCCCCCCCCCTTCACTCTATGAATGAGCCCCACCCTTTTATCTGTCTGTCTTAAAGGGCCTCCACTGTCTAACTGCTATGTCTTCAGCAGCAGCTCTCCTGTCTCCGGGAATCTGAAGAGGCCCAAAGGTTTTGTGGTCTGAAGAACAGCTTGATGGATGCTGGGATGTCAGGTTGCAAAGTGGATGGCGGCAGCGGCGGCAGTGGTGGTGTTGCTGTTCTGCGGAGGTCCCAGGCCAGGGAAGGGGTGGCCCAGCGAGAAGAAGAGCAAGAAGAAGATGGAGATGAAGATCTCCGAGATGGAGGAGTCCCTTTCTTTGTGAACCGTGGAGGGCTTCCCATCAATGAGGCCACCTGGGAAAGAATGTGGAAACATGTGGCCAAGATCCATCCTGAGGGAGATTTAGTAGCTCTGAGGATCCGGGGAGCCACTGATCTACCCAAGGTGAGAGGACTCAGAAAAAGAATGTTGGAGGAAACTGCTTCCTTGACATCAGTCAACAAAGGGAAATAGGAAAAAAAAAATAATTGGAAACCAATACCAGGGCTTTTCTAATTTGAGTCTGACAATGAATTGATGGATATCACAGATTAAGGTTGCAAGTGGGAGGGATCCATCTATATCTCCACATAAACATAATCTAATTTGTCTGTTTAACTCATAAAGGTGCCACAAAGCTGAGCTTAGTTTTTACTAAGTGTACATATCCAAGTAGATTTATTTGCATAAATATGGAAGTGTTTACCATTATTTTTTTCCATGATGATTTTGAGTAGCCTATTGCCATGTGATTTTCTGCTGGTTTTCTATCTAAATACGTACTGTATTGTGACATATCCATAAGAGTTCTATGAAATAGCATAACTAGCTTTAAGAATCTGAGGATAAGAAAGAAACAGCTTTGAGGAAAGAAGCTTAGAAAAAAAGTACTTTTAACATTGGATTGAACGTGATATTTTTGACTATAGATCTATGTTGTATGGTATATTAATGTTATTCTTTGTCATATTAAACCTACAGTGTTTGGGAGATACTTACATGTTATGAGGTCATGCCAGATATGTTTTGAGTCAATAATATGTGAACATTGCTATTCTTTAGACAGTTTCCTATTCTTTTGGAAAGTGTTACTTTTGTCTTTCCAGCCTGGAAAACATGATCTAAATTTGCCATACAGAGCCACACTTACTATATAGAGCACACAAAAGGGAGGACTTTATTTCCGGACGTTGACTGTATAATTTGAACTGACTGGCTTTATCTGAATTCTAAATAAGACTTAGTTTCTTATTTAGCTCATGTAAATAAAAACTTGTATAACTGTGTTGTGGGGATTGTACCAACTGCCAAAGTTAAGAGGAACAAGTGCATAGGAAAGGTTAAGAACATTTGGGTTATTTCCATCACATATAGTGTAACCTTTTCAGCTTTGCCTTTTGACTATGTTTCTTGACGGCTCCGGGAATCCCAGACTCTACTTATCTATGTTAAGATCAGGTTATCAGGAGGAGAAGACTGTTGTAGTATGTGATTCAAACTTTATTTTCATGAAAGTACACGGTGAGCAATAAAGCCAGATGACTAGGTTAAACGGGTAAAGACAAATAGTATCTTAGAAAAGGCAAATGAAAAGAGGTATTGCTAAATTTGGAAATAGAGTGCAATTCACTTGATATAGAGTGTGTCAGCTCTTAATAATTGGCTTACACTGGACAAAATGTAGTCTATTTGCTGCAAAGAGCACTATAGCAAAGGCCTGTTGATCGGTGGCTTTCAGCAAGGAAAAAGCACTTTGGGGACTTTTAGCAAAGAACTTTTTGAAAATGCATTGATATGATAACCTGCTTAGTCTTGACAATGATAGCAGAAACTGAGAACAGGCTGTTCAAATAATCAAAATAAATCTATCTGCCTTTTGGTTTTCTTTCATGCAACTACATTTTTGTTATGCTTTTTTAAACAGAATGGAAGAAATCTTTTCAGCTAATAGAGACTTCACTTACAAGACATTGGACTATGAATTACTTTGGATTTGAAGAGGAAAAGGTGATGGTTCAGAGTGTGTGCAAGCACACATAGGACACTTGCCCATGTGCGCACCAGACCACCTATTCCCTTTTGAATCCAGATAATTGTGCAGCCCTACAAGTTATATATTCATTCAAATAACTGTTTTTAAATATGTGCTTAGCCCAGGGGGCCACTTTACTGGCTCAGCACTCTTGTGTCCTCAAAAGACTGAACATGAGGATTGTGGTGCCATTGCTAAGTTGGCCAGCTCAACAAGCTTCACTAAGTTGCTGGGACAACATATAAATTTTACATCGTTGTTATCATCATCATTTGGCTCCATGAGGTGAATTACCATTGGGCAAATGCAAAAGACTTGTGGCAAACCTGTGTAATTAACTTTAGAAGGTTTCCCGTATCCACTGAAGTCATGGTTTCTAGAGTATCATGAGCCAGAGCCAGTCTCTGCCTATAGTAATTGACTTGGTAGCAATTTTCCTGTCAGGCAGCAGCGCCCAAATGAGCTGTTTGCTGCGGGAAGGGTGAACCTGCTCCACAAGGCTCCCCCCCACCCACCCAGTACTGTCCTGTGTTATCACTTGTTCATCTTGGACAGATGGGGAAGTCTTCAGAAAGATTGCAGTGAATACAAAAAGAGTCATTTGTACTAACAGGAGAGTGTGTTGGGATGGACAGGGCGCATTTCAGAGTCATTGCAGTACTGAAATACATTCTGTATCTTCTGCTGCTTAAGACCATATTGCAGCTCCTGAATTTGGTTTATTTTATTCCTGTGCATTATTGCCAAGCTTTGTCTTTCCTTGATGTCTTGAAATGTAATACTATCTGTGCTGTCTGGATGCTTAGAACACAAGACCTTCACATTTCCAAAGCCTAGGAAGGAGGCTTTGTTCTGCAGACATTTGCATCTGGATAAATTCCAGCCCAAAATTCTGAGTCAGATCTGGGTGTCTGGCAGGCCTAGTGACTCTGACAGGAATTCACGTATAGATTTCTAACTGGTTTTGTCAGCTTTACAGGAGATAAATGGGAGAGTTTGAATATTCACAGTATACTCACTATGCTGCCTTTAGGGAAGTCTTTGCACTACAGCAGTGCTTGCAGCTTGATTGATTATGTGACATCAGGTTGGTGTCATCTGTGACAACTGCATGGACAGATCTTCGCAGAATAATCTGCCCCAATCTGTCTCTTTAGGAGTCTCAATAGTATATAATTGCTGTCACTGAATCCATCCATCTCTGACCTTCATGATTAGAACTCACAAGTTATTTGCATCTTTAGCCGTCAGAGTATTGACGTAGGTATAGTGTACGTTATTGACATTTCTTCACCCGATTTAAAAACCACTTTCATCTTCCAATTCAGCTTCTCTCAATATATATTTTGCACATAGGATAAATAAATAATGGGAGAGTATACAGCCTTATCTCACTCTTTTGCTGACCTAGAGCCAGTCTTTTTCACTATGTTCTGTCCAGACCAGGGGTCTTCAAACTTGGCCCTTTTATGACTTGTGGACTTCAACTCCCAGAATTCCTCAGCCAAGGATATTCCAGTAGCCTTCCACTTGGTAATGATTAGAGCACTGATTATTACCTAACTTCATTCTCTGGAATTAAAAGTTCTTATAAACAGAGAATATCTTCTGTGGTATCTTGGATACTGTACAGAATTTCAGTTTACTCCTTCCATCTTTGCTGCAAAAATATTCTAAATTGTAATTATTCCCAGTGAAGATTTGTCTTCATTGGATATTTCCCAGCATTAAATGTTATAAATTGTGATGTTGTCTATGGTAGTTGCTTTCTGATATGGCCATGCAGAAAATGGAAATAGCATTTGCTTTATAACTATGCTTCCAAGTGTCACATAGCTAAGAACAGGTATTATTGTAAAAATGGTGACTGGTATTTTGTCTGAAAATATGCCTTGCTGATTCCCCCCATCAAAAAAGAAAAAAGAATAGTGGAACAATAGAAATCATTTCTGGAAAACTACAACAGGTGGCAGAAAGCAACATCACCAGCTTGGCTTTTTATGAAAAACAGTTTAATAATTTTGGTCACATTTCTATTCATTACATGATCTCAGCTTTCCAAATATGCTGGTTCTGCCCTATTATCCCAGTCACACATTCCTTGCTCCCACACTTTCCAGATTGTATGCCAAGATCGCTACAGCTGTGAAGTTAGTAACAATTGTTAAGTGAAACTGGTTTCCCATTGACTTTGCTTGTCAGAAGGTCACAAAAAGGGATCAGATGATGCCAGAACACTGCAACTGTCATAAATATGACTCCATTGCCAAGCATCTGAATTTTATCCCATGACTAAGGGGATGCTGTAATGGTCGTAAGTCGTGACTGAACTGTTGTAAGTTGAGGACTATCTGTAAATGTTTTCTCTAATGTCAGCAAGAGAATAGCATGGATGCAATTCCTAGGAGTTAGGCTTTTCTCAAGAACATCTTTATATATTTAAACATGAGCAGGACACACAGACACACACCTTGCCTTGTGAGGAAGACTAATACAATAGAATTACATTTTCCTAAATGGGCTTTATGTAGACTTAATGTCATTCAAGTATAATACCTGAAAAGATTAGTGTAACTACTTTATCCTGTGCAAGTTTGCATTTCTTTCTTTAAATATCAACTGGTTAGGCTTGGAATCTACAAATGTATAGACTAAGATATGGTAAGGCAATCTATCGATAGCATCTCATAATTTTGAACGTTCCTTTCAAGACATTGTGGAAAGGGCAGCTGGAGTTCAGCAGTTGGTGGAATGCAAAGCATCTTTACTGTGTTGTTAACGTTGCTGTTTAACAATATATTCTAATAGTTCACACTTTTAAAAAGAAAATAATAGCTCCCCCTTAAAAAGCTTCCATTTAACAATTACTGTTTGCATGCTTAATAATATTTTGATAGAAGAAATTGTAGCAGGGAAATGTCACAAGAAAGTGTAATTGTAGCATCTCAATTTGCTTGGAGTTAAGAGGAAGAAGTTAAATTGTCTTTCATCCTGCCCTCTCTCTCTTAAGGGACAGAACTGGAATCCTTGATACGATGGAAATCTTAACTTAGTCTGGGTTCAAGGGCCAGGTGGTCTATATACAGTGTAATGAATTCCTCATCATTCTTAGTTGCTTAAATGAGAAGCTAGTTACAGTTGCAAGAAAAAGTATGTGAACCCTTTGGGATTACGTTAAGTTTTGCATGAATTGGCCATAAAATGCACTCTAAACGTCATGTAAGTCACAACAATAGAAAAACACAGTCTGCTTAAAATAATACTACACAAACATTAGCTGTTGTCATGTTTTAATTGAACATAAGATGGAAACATTCACAGTGCAGGGTGGAAAAAGTATGTGAACCTTTGGACTTAATAACTGGTTGACCCTCCTTTGGCAGCAATAACCTCAACCAAATGTTTCCTGTAGTTGCAGATCAGATCTGCACAACGATCTGGAGTATTTTTGGACCACTCCTCTTCACAAAACTGTTTCAGTGTAGCAATATTCTTGGGATGTCTGGTGTGAATCGCTCTCTTAAGGTCATGCCACAGCATTTCAATCGGGTTGAGGTCAGGACTCTGACTGGGCCACTCCAGAAGGCGTATTCTGTTCTGTTGAAGCCATTGTTTTGTTGAATTACTTGTATGTTTTGGGTCATTGTCCTATTGCATCACCCATCCTCTGCGAAGTTTCAGTTGGAGGACAGATGGTCGTACATTTTCCTGCAAAATGTCCTGATAAACTCTGGAATTCATTTTCCCATCAATGACAACAATCTGTCCAGGCCCTGAGGCAGCAAAGTAGCCCTAAATCATGATGCTCCCTCTGCCATGTTTTACAGTGGGGATGAGGTTTTGATGTTGGTGTGCTGTGCCTTTTTTTCTCCACACATAGTGTTGTGTGTTTTTCCCAAATAAGTCTATTTTGGTTTCATCTGTCCACAGTATATTTTGCCAGTAGTGCTGTGGAACATCCAGGTGCTCTTTTACAAACTTCAAACGTGTTGAAATATTTTTTTTGGACAGCATTGGCTTCCTCCGTGGTGTCTTCCCATGTACTCCATTCTTGTTTAATGTTTTCCTTATTGTAGATGTGTCAACAAAAATGTTAGCATGTGCCAGAGATTTCTGTAGGTCTTTAGCTGACACTCTAGGATTCTTCTTTACCTCATTAAGCATTATGCACTGTGCTCTTGCAGTAATTTTTACAGGACGACCATGCCTAGGGAGAGTAGCAACAGTGCTAAACTTTCTCCATTTGTAGACAGTCTGTCTTACTGTGGACACATGAACATCAAGGCTTTTAGAGATACTTCCAGCTTCATGCAAGTCAACAATTCTTGATCGTAGGTCTTCTGAGAGCTCTTTTCTGCGAGGCATGGTTCACATCCGACAGTGCTTCTTGAGACCAGTAAACCCAAAACAGGTGTGTGTTTTTAAAGGGCAGGATGGCTGTCAGCAACACATCCAATATCATCACACTGATTGGAGACAAGGTTGGCTCACTCCTGGCTCCAATTAGCTCTTGGAGAAGTCATT
>JAKJMR010001001.1:797414-837441 GCA_024449315.1 Daboia siamensis
AAGCTAAAAGCAGCTGTCGGCGGCGGCGCCTTGCCACCCGGAAGTCCCGAGAAGGCAGAGCTCTTATTCTCCTTGCTCCTTCTGCTTCCTCTTGTAAGAAACCTGCAAAGTAATCTCCCCTCAAGACCTTAAAATGACATATGGTTATTTTCTTCTGAGGAAAAACGGCAGGTAGATTTGCAGAAAAAGCTAAGTACAAAGTGATTGGGTGTAAATGTATTTAAAGAAAAAGGCTGGAAGATGAGGACTCTTAAGAGAATCAAAGATGAAGGCCTTTCATTGCAGTTGGAATGTTCTCCAGTGACTTTATGGCCTAAGCAAGCAGAGGGAGAGGGAACAGCTGTCTGACACTATGAACTGATAGTGACAGGAGAAATTCAGCAGAGAGGAGTGTCCTTCCACATCTCTCCCCCCACCCCATACCTGCCTCAGAGTTAATGACACCTAACCTTGGTTAGTCCTGGAAGGACACTTTTGTTCAAGAGAGAGAGAGAAAAGGTACACAGTGATAAGACCATTTCCTTTCTCACAGCGTCTCCTTTAATGTCAGGCCTGAAATATGAAGTCATTAGGGGATATTAAAACAGTGCTGACAAACTAATTAACAAAAGACATTACGCCGGATGGGCTCAATTTATCCTTTTTAATGGTTCTTATAAATGGGTGCCGCCAATTAAAATTAATAAAGATTTACCAGCGATTGCCTGGCATGCACTGCAAAGGAGTCCACTGAAGGTCGCCTTAAAGTCAGCTTCCTCAGAGCTGCCACTTCAGCTCCGTCTCAGGCCAGCTGGATGTCTCTCTTGGTCATTTCTCTCCCTCCCGCCCTTTTCCAATGCTGTCTATTTCTGGGTTTTCTCTGGTTCTTGTCTGGGATGCTTTGGAAATCTATTCATCCCTGAGCTGACTTTTGAACCCTGCTTGTTCCTGTTGCCATTCTGTCCTTTTAGGATGAACATAACTTTCTAAGTAAAATACCAGCCCAAGAGGTTTTGCTGACAACTTGCGATTCTCTACTCCACTTTACACTAGTCCCCCCAAAGTACCACAGCAACATTTATTGTAGTAGCCAGGTACTTAAACATCATTTCAAAGTTTTAAATCATAAATAATTTTTGGGAAACTTTCTGGGCTGAAAAGTAGTCCAAAATACTTAATGGAAATTGAGTAAAATATTATTTAAAGTACTTATGTGAGTATTGATAGGTAAAGATTCTCTGAAGATAGTTAGGGCATTTTATTGCCATAATGCAAAATGTAAATCCTTGACTGAACTGAGCATCATGATTGAAAAAACATGTTTGTTTAAGTTTTAAGAGGATAACATTCCAATGAGGTGCACAAAGGATTAAATTAAGCTTTACTGTTATATTTTGAAGTTTAAAAACCTCTACAAAATCCCCAAACTATTTCCGCATAAATTTCCTCTATAAATGAAATCAACAAAATCTTGTGGTATCCAGCAGGTTAATTCTCACATAAACATTTATTGTGGGCCCAACTGGCAAAAAAAAGCTCAGGATAGTATAGGTTGGAAATATGCGGAAGAGGGATAGACAATATCCTGCAGTGGATAGACAATGGCTAAAATGATGATGGTGATGATGATGAAGAAGAAACATTTATGGATAATGTCCATCTAAATAAAGATGGGTGAAAGAGATTTTCTATCATAGAAATCAAGGGTCTGAAAGGACTTTGAAGATCATCTAGTCCAGTTCCCTGCAAATGCATTCCATGTACCCACTACTACAATATCCCCAACAGATGCCATCCAATCTTAACTTAAATACTTCCAGCAAAATACAGTCTACCATCTCACAAATTTGAGCTGTTGAACAGCTTGTATAGTTTAAAAAATTTTTCTGGTATTCAATGGAAATATACTTGCTTATAAAATAAATGCCAATGAGGTATGTTTGTTGGGTATGACTGTAATATTATAGTTGTTTAACTATATCCATCTGGTGATAACATAATCTAGTCCCAATTTTGCCAAGTTTTAAACTTAAATTTAACCAAAGGTTTTGTCAAATGGCTTCTGAAATCAAGATATATTATGCCTGTCACATTCCTCCAGTCAACAAAGCTGGTCACCCTATTAAAAAAAATATCACTTTGGTTTGGTATGACTTGATCCTGATAAACTCATGCTGGCTCCAGCCAAGCAATGCATTTTTTTGTAAATACTGTCAAGCCAACTGTTTAATAATATGTTCCAGAGTTTTACTTGAATATCTATATTATAATGCTACATTATATATTTAATAAGTGCATAGAACTAATAGAAAGAAGGGAAAGTCAAGAGGAATTGATAGGATTGCTGTAAGTTCAGAAGGCTAATAGAATTGCTACTCATTAATGGGCTGCAAAAAAAGAGCTTAATACCATTTCTTGAGAATTAAATAGAGACCAGAGCTCCTTATCAGTCTATTTTGTACATCCAGTGTAAAAATGTATATGTTAAAATTAAAAATCTTTTACTCTACATCTCACTTTTCAGTCATTATGTCATTCACTCTCACTTCATTTGGATAAAGCAGCTATTCATTTTTAGAGCAGAAAACTTACTGTTCTTTTTGACAAGATAGAACTATGAGTTACAATATGTGATGCTTTTACTGTATGCTTAAGAAGGTAAAAAGGTATGACAGTTTCAGGAAATAACATTGTAGCCACTCTGCATAATAATGGCCTGTCTATTCTGAGCAAATTAATTTGGGCAGATTGTTCATACCTTGCTTTTATCAATCTGATGCCAGCAATATTATAAATATTATGGCATATACTAGGTCTATATCAGGGGTCCCCAACTCCCAGTCTGTGGACCGGCACTGGGCCGCAGCATGCCAGACCAGGCTGTGCAAACAAGCAAAACCCGATCCGCAGGATGCAGGCAGCATGCCAAACCACGCCTCTTCCGGTCCGTGGAAAAACCTCTCTCCACAGAACCGATCCCTGATGCCCAAAAGGTTGGGGGCCGCTGTTCTATATCACCTCTCTACCCAACCCATTTTGTTTTCCTGTTATTTTAACCCTTTTGAAGCTCCATTGTTAGAGTGTTGCATCTTCCATATTTTTTTAAAAAAATACAGATATTTAAAAAATAAAACAATCCTATACTTTTTCTTTTATATTAACAAATCAAATTCAAGTGTCCTTTAAGTGTGAGCTATCATTCATAATGGCTATATGAATTTTTAGCATTCTTCTAACAGCCTCTTAGATCATTGAAGTACTGAAATATTTATGATAAAAAGTCCATAAATGTATGAGACCCTTAAATGTTTCAATTATATAAAACTAAGAACGATTCATTCTGTGCCCATTCCTAGATAATAAATAAGATTAAGGGGCTCAAAATTTTGTTTTACATAATTTGAAAGGATATTTGAGGATTTAATTGGAGACAATTTAGTTATATTTTACTTTACCTGGAATGCATTTCCAGTGCTAGCACAAGGCTTTATATGAGAAGTAATCAGAATCTATAAAGAAGATGACATACTGAATGTTTTCTTAACAACACTGAATAACCTTAACATTCATATCTGGCTGCATTCACACGTCACATTAATTTTCATCATGATCTGTTGAATCATCAGTCTGAAGATGAATAACGACTTGTTTTTCAGTTTCAAGGTTTATTCTCTCTTCTTTTTAAGCAGTCCTAGCTTGGTATATATATGACCTGTATAGTATTAGGAACGGGTGATTCTGTGTAAACCAGTATACCACAATCTGACTATTCATTCCTGTAGTGCAGGGGTGTCAAACTCAATTTCATTGAGGGCCGCATCAGCATTGCGGTTGCCCTTAAGGGGCCGGGTGGGTATGGCCAGGGTGGGTGTGGCCTACTGGGTGGGCGTGGCCTACTGGGTGGGTGTGGCTAGAGTGCATATGGCCTACTGGGTGGGTGTGGTCATCGTTCGCATCAAGGGTGCCTATGGGGGCCTGGGCAGGAGTGGGACAGATCTGAGGGTCTCTGGCAGAAGGAGGGTCTCTGGGCCAGGGCCAAGGCAGTGGGGCCGTTTCCTCATTGTTTCCAGGATGGCTTCGGGGGCCACATGAAACCACTTCGTGGGCCGGATCCGGCCCCCGGGCCTTGTGTTTGACATGTCTGCCTTAGCCAAATGAGGGATACTGGGAGCTAAATTTCAGCAATACCCAGGCCCAGGTTTCCTTACCCTGCTTTAAAATATTATCTAGCAAACATTAGAAAACAAATTTTCAATCTCTTACACCAGAGTTCCCCAACCTTTCTGGCTTTGTGGATGGGGGGGGGGAGGGGGGGAGGAATGGCTCCACATGAGAGACCAGGAAGAGTGTGTGCGCAGCTCCATTTGTGCAAGCGGCCTGCACACAGGCTTGCCGCTTACACAAATGGAACGTGTGTGCATGCGCTCACCGCTGCCTGCACCGCTTTCACAGCCTGGTTCTAAATGCTCACGCCCCAGTACTGGGCCACAGCCTGGGGGTTGCAAAAATATCACTTTAACAGGCCTCCATTTAAAATGGACTTCAGGTGCAACAGACAAAATTGGGGACTAGATTTCATCTTCCTGTAATGCAGAGGTGGACAATTAATTCTCTCAAGGGGACACGTGAGAACCTGGGACTGTTGCGAAGGGCTGCTCCCGCCACTGCGCCCCCTGCCCTGTGTCCCCTCCCCCAATCATTCAGCAACCAGAAAATGTACTCTATGCTTATAGCCCTTCCTGGCCTGAAAGCACCGATTAAGAAAACCCCAAACATTTAAGCTTCTCTTCCCTTAAACAAGGCAAGCTGTATCAAAGATGAATGCAATCTGATCTGCAGGTCTCCTACTTTAGTTAATAAAAAGCACAAGTCTTGCCTTTGAGACAGGCTACCCTACCTTAACTCTGAGCATACACTATCATCAGCTCTGTCCTGGTGCTCCAGCCTTGGATCTTGGAAGAAGAGGAGGTAAGAGTATTTACCGGTTTCTCCATATCCTACGACCTGCTTACATATGGACATGCTGCTGCTTCTGACGGATGGTTTAAATCCAGATAGTCCTTGACTTACCACCACAAACGAGCCCAGCATTTCTGTTGCTAAGCAAGGCAGTTCTTAAGTGAACTGCACCCCATTTTATGATCTTTTTTGCCATGCTTATTAAGCGAATCATGTGGTCCTCAAGAGAATCCACCCTCCCCCATTGACTTTGCTTGTCAGAAGCTGTCTAGGATGGTGATCACATGACTTTGGGACAGTGAAACTGTCATAAATATATATACCAGATGCCAAGCGTTTTAAGTGTGAAAACCGTTCATATGTCACTTTTTTCAGTGCCATGGTAACTTCAAACGGCCACTATACAAATGGTTGTAAGTCGAGGACTACCCGTATTAGATTCCTTCCTCTTCAATTATCCCATTTGTAGCCTGTCATGCTAGGCACAGAAAGGCAGGCATTGGGTTACCACTTGAGTAATGTAATCAGGTGGATTTGGCCCAGGGATGTCCAACCATCCATCTGACTGAGGAGCAGAGACTGTTTGCAAATAATTTTAATTCTCCTCTGCAGCCCTCCTACGTTCCTGTCCACCTGCCTGAGCAGATTTGGGTGAGCTGTTGAAGGAGAAGAGGAAAGAGATGGGTGCCGTGCAACCAAAGGTGCAGCTCATTCACCTTCGCACCACTATAAAACAAAAAACTCCTCCTACTTTTTATGCACTGGAAATTCTTCCAGAACTGCATCTTATATATAAATACTACAAAAAACCAATGCATTGTGGTTTCAGTTCTACGCACACTAAATAATAAATAATATCTATTAAGTGCCACAGACTTCAATTCTAATACGCGTAAAGTAATTCAGAATGTGTTACAAAATAAATATTTTTTTGTCAAATGTCTCTTGGGATGTGGTGGACGATAACTACTTGCTTCTTTAATTTTTTTATTTTGTCCTGCTCCAACTGCAGGTGAAGGCAAACACGGTCACCCACACCCACCAAGTTCATTTTTACTAATGGATTGTATACAAGTGCACGCAACCTTGACTTCACACAGAGAAGTTGCTTTGAAATTATTATTAAACGCGGAAGGCGCATTTAATTGTCCCACAGAGCGAATTGCCTGGGGACAAGTGTCCCTCAGTGAAGCGCTTGGGAAAAGGGCAAGGAGAGGAGCCCTGGAAGACCATTGCCAGGAAGGAGCGCTGACAGAGGGCTAGTCAAAGATGTGGGGGGCAGGGCACCATGGAGAATTGGGCACAGCAATGTGGCTGCTGCCGATTGTCCTAGATCAGGGGTGTCAAACTCAATTTCATTGAGGGCCGCATCAGCATTGCGGTTGCCCTCAGGGGGCCGGGTGGGTATGGCCTGGGTGGGCGTGGCCTACTAGGTGGGCATGGCTAAAGTGCATATGAACTACTGGATGGGTGTGGCCAGCTCTACATCGTTCGCATCAAGGGTGCCTATGGGGGCCTGGGCAGGAGTGGGACAAATCTGAGGGTCTCTGGAAGAAGGAGGGTCTCTGGGCCACGGCCAAGGCAGTGGGGGCCGTTCCCTCACTCTTTCCAGGATGGCTTTGCGGGCCGCATAAAACCACTTCGCGGGCCGGATCCGGCCCCCGGGCCTTGTGTTTGACATGTCTGCTGTAGTGTATGCCTTTAAAGCATACACGGAAATGTCAGCACAGCAGGGGGCTGGACAGCTCCAGGCTATAATGGCTTTGGCGGGAAAGCCTGAATAGAGCGAGTTGTTGACAGCCCCAGGGCATGGTCAGCTCTGGCGGGAAGCCAGGGTTTAAATCCATTGGCCACCTGCACTGGCGGGAAGCCCAGGTTTAAATCTATTGGTCACCATTCACCTGGGCAGGTATAAAGAGACGCCAGGTAACCCCTTTGCTCCAGCTTCATCTCTGCCTAAATAAAGAATCAAGACCCAGCTCAAGTGTCCGTCTCTCCTTTCAACCACGCAACTTTGCAATTCCTGTTTGCTATTGAGGTTGTTCACTGTTTCAATTGGTAAGCTATGTTAATTCACATCGAAATAAGCCCTGAAACACTCAACCATGTTTTTGCTTATATCATTGCAAAACCCAACTATCAACTAATGTGGGGCCAAGGTTCCTTGACAGAATGGAGAATGGGGCCTCTCATCTTTAGATGCTGTTACAAATAACTCCAAAACAAAATTTAAAAATAAAACAAATATTATCAGTATATTACAGATCATTAACATTCTTTCCAAGAGACTGTCAGTGCAGTGATGTTTTAATGGCTCTAGAGGACTTAGGGGAAAGAATGGTCCACTTGAAATGTGAACAGATATCTGAATTGTTTAAATATTTATAATCTGTCTTGACTGAACTCTGGCTTTATCTTTGTCACCCAGTTGGAGCTTTTTTTTTCTTCTCTCTCTGGAATCCTTTTCCACATACTAGTTGTGATAGATGACGATGATGAGGTACTTGATTCTTATAAAATGGAGTCACAGTCCAGGTGAACCAAATTCTAGGGCAGGGTATCCATAAGGTGGGTCCGAAAAAGATGATAGCCAGAACTGCAAAATAGCAGTCCCACCCCTTTTTACAAACAATGCACATGTAACAAATAGGAAATGGAATTCTAATGACATAGTCATGGCTATTATCTTAACTTTTTTGACCCCCTCTCTTCCCCCCAACCCTCCTGCAGTAACGATAAGTTTGCTTATGAGAATATTACCCCATCCACTAGGAACAAAGAAATGTTTAGGACCTCCAGATATTCCTGAACCAGAACTATCAGCGTCCCAATGCATAAGCTATGAAGACTGAGGCTGCAGTGAATTGTAGTTCAACAACATCTGGAGAATCAAAATTAATTTAAAATTTGGCAAAATTTGGTAAAAAGTCGTAGTACCTTTCTGTAGCCTTGCATGCATTTAGTTAAAAAATGCAGTAAATGGAATGCCCTGGGCAGATTAATTTTTTGCTTTTAATATTAAAAATAGTAAAGTGATAAAAGTGATGGAATGGGAAAGGAAAGTCGTGAAAATATATTAATAAGTAGCCCAGAAAACAAAATGAAAATATTTAAAAATTATTGTCCCAGTGTAATGAAGATATTAAAATGGGTTGTTAGGATACTGGAGGGGGCTTTCAGTTGAGCAGGAAAAGAGTTAATTCATCCCACAAGGTTGAAATCAATTCCCCATCTCCCCATATATATATTTTCACATAGCTGAAGTATATAGAAGCATCACTCTGCTGATTTTTTCCTTTCTTTCTCTTGCAGTTTTGCAATGCACATTCATGTACAGCACATTAATTGGCTTTCCCCTAATCCCTGCATCGTGATAAATCTCCTACTGCCCTATTATTTGGCTAATTGCTGTGGATTATATGGCAGACAGGTCTCTTTGGCAAGCTGAGATAAATGGAGGACATTTCCCATGTTTTGATTTCATTTGCTAATTGCTGTGTGGAAAAGTGGTTAGGTTAATTCATTCCCTCTCCCACTTCAATAGCAACCTCTTGATTTTCACAAGCTGGAAAAGAAGTAGAAAAACAGGATCCTCACAAGGGGTTCATTTATTTCCTGCCGGAAAGCTTGGAGCAGGGCAAGAAGAGGTCTTGGGGTGCCTCTGCCAAGATACTGTGGCAATATTCTGATTATTAAGTTCATGGGAGAAATCCTGTTTAGGCCATTTAATTTTACATTTAATGGAATTTTAAACTGCACTTGAATCAGATTTATTCCTTATCCTGGCACTGATTACTTTTTGGAATGTAGCTCCTGATGAGATACACATGATGTGGCCCTTGGGCTACCCTGCCCCTCCAAAAAAAGATTAGTCTAATCAATATATTATAGAAATGCCACATATATTATTTATGCAAATCCCAAAGTTGTGTTTATGGTTGTTAGCAATCCACAATTGGCTCTGACTTGCTAGTATTACTAATCACAAATGCGTCCAATAAAATAGAAATTAAATGGGGTTATTAACACATTTGACAGTTCTTATATGATGTTATTTGTGAAAAAAACATCTGCTAGGGTGATTTATATACACATAATGTTTCCTGATAAAAAATAGTATTGTTACAAGGCAAAGTTAGATAGATACAGAGAATTAGGTTTCTGGTATCATATGACGGTAGGCTTCTCCCGGATCTGAATATTTCTGGTTTAAATATTTGGAATAATTTCAATAATAGTAAGTTATTGCTGTGAGATGGGCAGCAAACAAATGTAATAAATTATTATTATTAGATCATCCAGATCTGCTATCCATCTTCCGTGAGCCACGATTTACCTAAAATTGCCATTTGTGCACTTCATACAGTGGTTGTGTCATGGTTCCGACAAATGCAGCACTTCAAAGAACTTCAAGGCATTGTTTATCTTAAAGAATCTTCTAATAGAATAGCATAGCTTTGGCAGGTACATGTTGGAAGCCAAGATCTGAATTCTCCTCCCATAAACACTTCTGTATCAAAGCACAATTCCCTCCCTTAATTAAATGTCATAAATCACTTTCTCCAATTAGTTTAAAATGCAAACTTTCCCTCCCTTCTTCAACCAGCCAATTCTTATCTTCTCTTATTACAAACAGTCTTGAGATACATTGAGATACTCCCCCCCCCAGCATCCACTAATTCTAACTTTAAAAGTAACATACAGGTTAAAGAAAAAGGCTACAACTCCCTATGTTGTCAAGCAAGAACATCTGATGTTAGCAGCATTGACAGGTTGGTTTCTGACCAGTAGAGTCAATGGAGAAGCCAGCAGCCAAATCGTGAATCGCAGTCACATGATATCACACTTAATAACCATATCAGTTAGTGACAGTTGCCAGGTCCAGTTGTGATTGTTAATCAAGGACTACCTTTACTATTATATTACATATGGAATACTCCTAATGTACTACATTTGTACTATGTGTAAACCCTATTGCACATGCTACATTACGGTACTCTTACTTCTGTTCTACTTTTCTTTTAACATACTCTCATATAACTATTGCTTTCACTGTATCTCTCTCTTGTTTTAACTTTAACTTCCGCTTTGTCCCTTTCCTAACTTTACTATTCTCCTGAGGTAGGCTGTTGCTTTCCTCCTTTTCTCTGGAATTTGATTCATTATTTGCTTTGTAAAATAAGCTGTCTTATCATTTTGTAGTTTATTAAAATTTCCGCTGTCCCATAACTGGCCAGTAGATGGAGCTCCTGAATCTTTTTGGCACTCTCAGCCTTCTTTATGTTCCACTTCCTGCTTGGAAGAACTTTTACCTCTGTTTGAGAGGGAGAGACAGTGGGGGAAATAAAGGCACAACAGAATGCAAAGCAACCCACTTCCCCAGGCTTCCAACAGCTTCTCCCAGGGATTGCCACTGAGCAGAGATTTCAGCTCTGTGGCAGTTTTCTTTGGGCTCTCACTCTTCAATCACTCAATGTTTCCTTTACTAGAAATGAACTTTTCTTTGGTAGGTTTCCTGTGCCTTTTCTCCTTTGGATTCTGCAGTAGAACTTCTTTCTGTCTGCTCTGTTGACAAACCTAAAACACCAATGCACACATATCCACCATCCTTTTCCAACTTTCTCCACTGCTGGAGTTCGAAAATGCTGCTCTTTTGCAGGCACCTGATACATCCTTACATCTGGAAAAGAGTTAAAGGAAATAGAGAGAAATAGCTCAGGTGTTTGTTAACCGTCAAGCATTCTTTCCCTTCCACGAACACTGGAGTATATTTAAACGAGGTCACTCAACATGGAACTCTCTTGTTGGAATCCTTGTGGTCACTGCTCATAACAAGTATACGAGAGATCAGGCTATCAACAATCTGTGCTGCGTTTCAAGTAATCTAAATTTTAAAAGTTGAAATAATTTCTGTAGTGCCAGCTTTTGGCATTATATTGTATAGGCATTTGAATAGATGGTACAATCCATTTTTACTTCTTTGGGAAATAGACCAATCTCACAAGAGTTAAACAAAATGATTATTTATTTAAAGGACGTTATTTAAAATAAAAAAAGTAAAAACCCATTTTTTAATATCAAGTAATAAATTGCAAGCACTCAGACTTGAAAGAGACAACTTACAGAGCTGTTCATATCACGGTACACAGCAGCTACAAATATATTAAACAAAAAAAATTGTACAGAAAATATAGTGTTTGGGGCAGATCAGAAAACACCACAGGTCTGTTACAAATGTCTACTCTGAATCTCTGTAGGACTATTATAGTATCTAGCTTTTAGGATGATTCTATGAAAATAACACTTGATTAAACAGGTTAGAGATGGATTAGACTGAGTGCAAAGCACATAGTTTGCATATTTGCATTTTAAAACTTAAATTTGATATAAACATCTGTTGATTTCAAAAGCAATCATAATATTATGAACAAATATCACACATTTGTATTTCAGATGAAGGTGTTGTTCATGCATCTAAGAAAAAAAAATCTAACCTGTTTTTTTCCTAAGCACTGTACTTATTGGTAACAACCTATCCCACAGGGTGACCTTTCAGATCTCTGATCTTTTAATTAGCAGGAACTGATAAGAAGAAGGTGACTACAAGAGATAGTGTAAAGGCAATGACACTGAACCTTACAGGGAGATGGGAAAACATAGGGGCCGGGATACTGGAAGTTGCAGTTCCAAAACATCAAAAGGGTGCTAGTTTGAGGAAAGACTGTTTTCTTCCACTGGTTCCATATAATAATTGGTGAAAGTCCCCAATACTTAATAATGTTGTTGTTTTTTTCTTCTTGTATTTTTGCTAAACTGAATTGCAGGACAATAAGCCATTCTGATTAGGTTGGCCTTATTCAGGTATCATCCCATACAATAGGTTGCTGCACATTTCAAGAAATTAGCAGACATTAGTTTGGCTAGTTTTGGGGGGCAATAGTTTGACAGAAGTTGGTTTATACCTTGTTCATGCTAGTTTCAGGTTTAACTTGTGCAATCCAGGATTATGTTTTATAAACCAAAGTTTACTGTTTATCTTCAGTAAACTGTAAGTAAACCAAAGTTTACTGTTTATTTTTTATTTTATTCAATAAACCATGATGAAAAATTGTAGCCTTGTGAAATATACAAATCCAAACAGTAAGATAAATTGCCGTGGGAAATTGTGGGTTCTCCTTTGCTGAATGCACTTCAACAAAGGCTTGATGGCGATCATTAAGAATTTTATAGCCACAGGATTCTTTACTGAAGTCATAGTTAATCCTGGAGTTCTTTCTATCTCTGTTTCCAATATAATCATTAGTTTACTCTTTTATTATATTTATAACTATATTGTTTCACTTTAAAAAAGATTTAAAAGCTGTATCATTTCTACCTACAGTTTAATCAGAGCAATCATTTTAGCCTCATTTACCATTTATTTTCTGTTTGGATAGATACAGTCACCTAACTGCTAGAGCAAGTAAGGTTTTTCAAATTTTAGATGCTACAGTTTAGTCTTTGACCTAAATGTTATGTTTTCAGTCTATTCAGAAATTGCTTATATTTAAAAAGCATTTCCACCCCAGGATTGACACAAAATATAATTACTATAGATATAAAATAAAATAAATACAGTAGGGAATTCAGGGTCCAACTACTCATTGTTCTGGGTGATAAATATTGGATCTGAATGTGATAAATGACGAGGAATGTGGAAGTTCAATGCAAACATTCCCCAGGGAGGCTAATTAATCCTTCAGTCCAGAATGCATTCAGAAGATCATTAAAAAAATTCTGCCTAATGAAATTTAAAAATGTAACATGCAAATAAGCATTTCATTCTGCTAAAGGCAATGAAGGTTACAGCCATTGATTATTTTTGTTCCTCTCCATGGAACACCATCTTCTTGGAATACTGGACAGCATGTCCCAAGCCACATCCAAGGAGCAGAAGATTGCAAATATATTTAATCAATTTGAAGATATTGATTTTGCTTATCAGGGTTGAATAAAACAAGGCCAATGATATAGTTGGTCTATATATTTCCCTTGCCTTCCCAAAGCAGAATGAAGGGAATAATTCCCTCACTTTAAATAACAGCTCAGAGTCAGTTCTAAATACAATAAAGTATTTGGAATAAAAAAAATGCATCCCACCCTTCTCTGGACAGAGAAGTGCAAATAAGCAAAACTTTTATATGTTTGCCTGGTCTAAGTCAATTCAGGTGCACCAAGAAGAATGGATTTATATTATGTGGTAAACTGGAATTGTCAGGATTTCCAGGATATTAGTACTGAATGGAAACAAAAATCCATAAAATGGACCTATATCATTTTTTCTTTAACACTGCCTGGAATAATTTTAATCCCACTAGCTATGGGTTCCCTTCATTCCAACTCTGTGTATATACCACACTGAAGCCTCTGAAAGTTGGCAAAAAGTGCTTTCTTACTGCAGTAATGTGGAATACTGGAACATTATTCTTCTATGTATGAAGCAGGTTTATTATTAGTTGCAGAATCCTTAGTTTTCCACTCCCTCCCGAAAGGAAACGGATAACTTGTTCTTTTTCCAATTCTATCATTATCATCCTCATCCTCATCATCATCATCACCACAACTATCATGTTTTTATCTGATAATAAACCCCATTGAACCTAAGGGATTACTTGTTTAAGAATCATTTTACTAATCCTTTTCTTTAAAAGAGAAAATAAACAAATGCACATCAAGAAAAAATATTCCTTTTGATTATAGATTTGCGTAGGATTGAGTTCTTTAAGTCAGTGTGTGGATCAAAATGTGTGGATTTCAAGTCCCAGAATTTCCCCAGCCATTAAGCTGGCTAGGGAATTCTGGGAATTGAAGTCCACACATCTTAAAGATGTCAAGGTTGGGAAATACTGGTTTATGTTAAGAATGATGGCAGCTAGAAGGCTTTGTCTGCCTGTCTCCTACAACAAGATTCCACAGCTTGGTATTCTGATCTATCAGGACTTGCATTATCAAAGTTAGTGCTGACTTAGGGATGAAAATGTACTACAGAATTGCTGGTGAATGCAAATCTCGGACATAGAAATTCAGAGCTCTGGATAGTTGCAAAAGGTGGTACCTAAAGATTTCAGTACCAAGGACAGCGCCCTGTAAGGCAAGGAGAGGTGCATACATCTCCAAAGGCTACACTGGAACAATTGGCAGAGTTAGTCTCAGGAGGTTCCATTTAATAGTTCAACTAACCTACATATCAACATCTGGAAAAGTCAATTTCAACCCATTGGAACTATTACAGTAGGTGGGAAATGGTCTGAATATAGATTACTTGTAGTTAGTTAGAAATAGCTCCCTTTATCTAATAACCCAGGGGTGTCAAACTCAATTTCATTGAGGGCCGCATCAGCATTGTGGTTGCCCTCAGGGGGCCGGGAGGTTATGGCCAGGGTGGGCATGGCCTACTGGGTGGGCGTGGCTAGAGTGCGTATGGCCTACTGGGTGGACATGGCTAGCTCTTCATCGTTCGCATCAAGGGTGCCTATGGGGGCCTGGGCAGGAGTGGGACAGATCTGAGGGTCTCTGGCAGGAGGAGGGTCTCTGGGCCAGGGCCAAGGCAGTGGGGGCCATTCCCTGACTGTTTCCAGGATAGCTTCATGGGCCACATGAAACCACTTCGTGGGCCGGATTCGGCCCCTGGGCCTTGTGTTTGACATGTCTGTAATAACCTATATAAATACTGGAGGTTTTAAAGAAGAGATTGGACAACAATTTTCTGAAATGGTGTAGGGTTTCCTGCTTCAGCATGTGGTTAGACTAGAAGACCCCCAAGGTCCCTTTCAATTCTGTTAGTCTGTTGTTCTGTTAAATATTTTCTTAACCTTATTGAATAATACTGATTTCCAGTATTACCAGATAGAGAGAAAAACAATTGCCTCAGTTATGCACAGTAAGAATGATTTTATAGACCTTTTCATGATTCTCTTATATTCTTCCCCATGCTAACAAGTGAAGCCCATTAGACTACATTTTTATTTCCCTTTTCTGGATTTAGAATATCATATTTAGGTGTGCTGATCAGATCTGTATATAATATTCAAAAAATGATTGTATCTTAGCATTAGTTAGAGAAAAAAATATTTTAAATTAATCAATGATTGCATAACAGAAAACGGATTGTTAGGTTGATGTGAATTGGATAAAAGCAAAAACATGCAGCACATATTCTGTATGATTCCTATTTAAGATTAATCAAAACGCCTCAAAGTTTTCCAGAGATAATTCTCTATAATTAATTAAAACTTGCTTAAAATTTGTTAATAAATTAAGTATCGATTATTACCTTGAACTTCACTTTGAATAGACAGTTTGCAAAATATCAAAGATGCCTGTCTGGGGAAAAAATTAACCATTACTATCATATTTTTCTTGTGTAGTCTTTGGTATGATGCTAAATAATCAGTAATTAAAATGGAACAAGTAATATTCATATCACTTAAAAGACCAGCATCTCAGCTTTTCAAACAGCATGAAGGATTATTTGTTTCTACATTGGACTGAGAAGCTATGATAAAAACATCATTTTAAATGGATTTGTATTCAATGTAAGCAGTTATATATTCAGCTGTGCAGAACGTCAAAGCTACAATCATGCTGATTCCTATTCACTCTCTAATTTTGGAAGTCTTAAGAAATAAAATGGATTTCCAAGAGAAGCCTGAGCTTTCAGAGAAATTGAT
Organism: Daboia siamensis; assembly: GCA_024449315.1. Taxonomy (NCBI): domain Eukaryota; kingdom Metazoa; phylum Chordata; class Lepidosauria; order Squamata; family Viperidae; genus Daboia; species Daboia siamensis. The sequence continues at coordinate 813,062 of JAKJMR010001001.1, forward strand.
TCATTTGTTAAAATTCATTATACAAAGCCATGTAGTTGATCTAGAAAAGAAGATTATTATCTTCTTGTAAACCTCCGGCTGAGGCTGAGAATATGTAGGACTATTATGTTAAGCATATAGAGCAACAAGAACTATTGTAATTTGTTTAGCAATATTTAGGAAAGACTACTGAAATTCAAATCAGGTCTGATAAAAGTTATAACATTTATCAGATATCAATTCTTAGTCTAAAACAGGGATCTTCAAACTTGGCCCTTTTATGACTTGTGGACTTCAGCTCCCAGAATTCCTAAGCCGGCGTGGCTGGCTGAGGAATTCTGGGAGTTGAAGTCCACAAGTCATAAAAGGGCCAAGTTTGAAGACCCCTGTCTAAAAAGAGGTTGTTGTAACTGGCCCAAAGTTTACTAATAACAGAATCAAGTCCAGAGCAAGCTACACATTATAAAAAGTTGCATTAGGAAATCCTTTTTTATTTTTTAAAACAAGCAACAGCTTTGCTTTATATATAATTTTAATTGACATTCCAATCAATTAGCTGAAGTACAGCTAATTGATTTCCACTTTTCTGTGATATCCAAACTTTAAATAACTTCCATTCTGGATGTCTATGGAGATCCTCAGTCATCCAGGTCATGGTTGTCCCAAAGGTGCTTTTTCGAGAGGCAGTTGGACTTTCTTGTTTTTCTTTTTTGAAGACATTTCGCTTCTCTTCCAAGAAGCTTCTTCAGCACTGGAGAAGAAGCTGAAGAAACCTCTTGTGGGAGAAGTGAAACATCTTCAAAATAAAACAAGAAAGTCCAGTTGCCTCTTGAAAAAGCACCTTTGGGACATTCTCTTCTGGATTCTCACAAAAGGGTGTTTTATTTTCCTTCCCTGCTCTTAATCATTATTGCATCTTAATGGTTTTTCACATTTTAAGTGTTGTACAGCTATGAGATGGCTATAACAAGCAGAATATCCCCTTAACATGCCTATTATCTGTGGAAGAAGATCACATAGGACAATGCTGCATAGTTTCCTCTATAAGATAGATATCAGCTTTGATGGAATCTCAGTCTATTAATATAATTCTTAATCCACCGATGTTGTTGATTTTTCTAGCATGGAATCCTGAAAAAATGTTGGTCTATTTACATGGACCGGAAAGAGATGCTGTGCTTGCTTGAGATCCACACTGTTTCTTCTGAACCAGTTTTGGTGTGCACAACTATTAGCCAGTTTGCAATCTGGTTTGTCATCTGGAACAGCTGTTCTGATGGAAAAGGAGGAAAGTGCAGCCAAGTAGTTCTTTTACTCCCAAGGAGGCTTTTATTGTAACTGAGCATTCCTGCAGTCTTTGAATGTTCTGCAGGTATATTCTCAAGAGCTTAGCAAGATATCAGCATTTAGAGTGGAGTCTGAACTGCCTATCCTGAGAATCCTATGTCAGCAAATTCCAGGTTGGTTTTTTTTTTTGGTTTTTTTTTTGCCCTTGGAAGATTCTTGCAATGAATAAAGCAATCGGATGTTCTTGCTTTGACAAATGGCTTTTTAACTAACCTTTCTCTCAGATTGGGCTACCAGATCATGGCCAGTGGAATCCATATGATTATTAGTTGGTAGCAAAGAAATTTGCTAGATTTTACACCCAGACGAAAAACTTCGGGTTTGTGCTGCTCAAATCTGGTAGTCATGGTATAAACAAGTTTAACCTGCTTTCAAATCTCTGGAATAACAATTTGTCTTATGGCTTATGAAGGACACTATAGCTTTTCAGATGTTTCAACTGGACATACTGACTGGAGCCCTTGAAAGTCATACTCCAATATCAGGGGAGCAATAATACTTCACCCTTGAGTTATAGTTTCAAGCAAAGCTTGAACAATATGTTGTTTCAGGAATAATCCCGTTGTACCAGTAACCTTCTGGCCACACGAGGGCACCAAATACCTACTTTTTCAGCTTTGATCCAGGTGTCCATTAAACTTCACAATAGCTTCTCAGTAATGGCATTTAATGTTGAATTACTGCCATTCCTTTGTTCTACATTCACACTCATTATTAATATGCTCACTATGTCACCCATAACATCATCTACAATGGGAGAACATCTGATTTTCACTCTTCTCAATTTTGTATGCCATGGGATAGTAAACAGCTGCGTCTCTCTCTCTCTCTCTCTCTCTCTCTCTCTCTCTCTCTCTCTCATTTGTGGCATGCAATAAACCCAGGATCTTCATAAAAACTTTCCTGCTGCCCTCTATCCCATACTTATAGAGTACTAGACAACATGAACAATAGCAAGAAGGCAGATATTCTCTGTAATATTGCAAAACATTTCAAGTTAAAGAATGTCCAGTCAGCCATATACTTGGTTACTAATGCCTGGAGGCATATATAGCAGTTGGTTACTAAGGCCTGAAGACTAAAACACATGAAGAAAAGTTGCAGGATTTGGGTTTGGCTAGTCTAAAGAAAAGAAGAAATAGGGGAGAGATGATAGCAGTATTCCAGTATTTTAAGGGCTGCCACAAAGAAGAGGGGGTCATGTTATCCTCCAAAGCACCAGAGGTCAGGACCAGAAACAATAGTTGGAAACTGATCAAACAGAGAAGCAACCTGGAACTAAGGAGAAACTTCCTGACAGTGAGGACAATTAACCAGTGGAACAACCTGCCTCCAGAAGTGGTGAATGCTCCAACACTGGAAGTTTTTAAGAAGAGACTGGACAGCCATTTGTCTGAAATGGTATAAGGTTTCCTGCCTGAACAGGGGGCTGGACTAGAAGACCTCCAAAATCCCTTCCAGCTCTATTCTGTTCCATTCTAATGCAAATTGTATTATTTTTAATTTTGCAATACCTGCTCCTAATGATTGTATTTGATTTCAGGACTACAGACCAAACTCCATTTTATTTCTCTACTCATGTTGCTGTTATTTAACTGAGTTTAAGAGCTCTTTCTAATGGCCCCATTAATGTGCATTTTCCTGTTCTTGAATTAGTGCTCAAGCATTTAGCTACTTTCCCCACTCCTGAGCCCTATTTTGCTTCACTAAGGAAGTTAACAAGTCCTTTGGTTTTGTCTAGAACAAGACAAGGAAAGTAATTAGTGGAGTCTCCCATGACTTTATTTCCCCTCCCAAAAAAGGCTTCCTGAATTTTTTGGGGGCATCCATCAATTACTCTCTTTAATGTGGACTGGGACAGGGTTTGAGGAGAGATTTTTATATATATAAAAGACAAGAGTCTTTTATACAAAAGACTATCTTTTATACAAGTCTTTTATACAAAAGACTTGTATAAAAAAAGAGTCTTTTATACAAAAGACTATCTCATATAAGTGCATTCAAGGGGGACTGGCCTATCTGTTTATATACAGGCTCCTTTTGATTATTGTGGGTAGGGGTGAAATAAAGGCAACTTCATAAGGACATTTAAAATAACTATGAACAGCAAAGGAATACGCAAAGTCAGGAAATAGGCTACAGAATTACACTTAATAGAGCAGCCACAAAGGTCTTGGGAAAAATATTTAAATGTTGTGATGTATAATAATAATAATAACAATAACAATGATAGAGTATCTTTACCTATAAAGATCAGAATCATGCAAGCAGCGGTATTTCCTGTGACACTCTATGTAAGTAAAAGTTGGACTTTGAAGAAGCAAGATATAAAGACTATTGAACTTTGATAAGATTCCTGAGAATACTGTGGACAACTAGAAAAAAAATGCACCATTGAACAAATGAATGCAGAGTTCTCACTTGAAGGACAAATGCCCAGGAACAAATTTTCCTACTTTGCAAAGACATGGCTCTCTGAAGAAAACTCTAATGCTAGGAAAGGTGAAAGGATGGAGAAGATGACCAGCAGGAAGGTGAATAGACTTAGTTACTAAAGTGGTGGAGGTACTATTGGAATTGCTGAAGGACCAGGTTAGGGACAGATTATCATAGGGGGGAAAAATTATGTGACTGCTAAGAGTCAGCAAAGACTTGATAGCACATAATGAATCAATCAATTAATCAACTAGACCTGTTCAAGTGTTATCTTCACATACAGATTTCAACATAATTAGAAATAGTGAGTGATTCCTTCCCTCTCTAAGCTGTGCTATGTTGTCATAAATACCATCAGTGATATTGTATTATATCCATCAGTGGATACAAATGACTGCCTGTGATGAAAACTTCCCTGTGTACCACTAAGGATGAAAGAAGGCAAATTATTGGACATTCAGAATACAAAATCCCCATTGCTGTACTATCTGTAGAATGCAATCACTTGACTGGTTTTTCTTGCCTTGGGTATCACTGAACAAAATAATTTTCCTTCAAGTCAAGCTTAATTCTCAGTGACTTGATGGAAATGTCCATGCAGTTTCTTGGTAATAATACAGAAATGTTTGCTATTGTGTTCTGGATTGTTTTCCTTTAATTTCTCAGTCTAGCCTTTAGCTCTAGGATTTTCTGTTGGTCTCCCATCTAAGTATTAAGCAGATTTAAACATTATTATATTAGCCAAGGTGCTATCATCTAGACAGACATAGAAGAAAATACAAGACCTCTAATTAATGAAAGTGAAGTCCTTGATATGGAAGCAAAGAATAATAGAAGCAGCTGTAAGTTGCACATCTTTTCATAAACTACTAGACTACCCCTAAAACATGTGAATTAGGCCCTAGCTAAGAATTACTCGGTAGGATGATTAATTAACACCCGCAGTTCACTTTGTATGCATTGTTTTTAGTTTTGTGCTTTCTAGAATTTTAAATCTAAACTAATATTAATACTTGTATATACCGATTTTAATTTTGTTATATGCTGCACACAATCACTTGTTTGTGACATGGATGGTCATCTAAATATGACAAATAAATATTGTCTAGTACAGCATATTTGGGGTGGTGTAGGTAGGATGTTCAGGAAAATATATGGCTTCTATATTCCACTGACTGGAGATACTTTTCTCCTTTTGGGTGATGCAGAACTGATCATGCTAAAATGCAATTGTGTTGTTAGCTTCTTTCAGGATTGCATTTAATACTGCTAAGGACCATTGATGTGAAAATTCCATATCAATGCTCTCTATATCACTGCTACTAAATATACTTCCTCAACATTTACATTGTTTGATTGCATTTTTGATTGGATATTTTAAAGCTTTGTTAGGTGCCTTTGTACAGGAAGCAGGAAAGAGGCAGGAGTGATACTGATTTCTTCTTGGCTGTCAGAACCTAATTTCTTGCCTTAGCTTCAACCAGTAACCTAACTTTGAAATTTTACTAGGTGGATTGACTGGGATGCCTCTCCTCTTGTTTCTCTCACTTTTTATCTTCTCTCCCTGAAGCAAGATTGGTTATGGACAGGTATGCTCAGAAAGCAACCATAAGTGAAATGGTGATGCAACATAAATGGTGACATTTATCCCATCTGCTTAAATAAAAGTGGCCAGACCACCACTCCTCCCGTTAGATTTTCAGCTTTGCTGTTTCAGCTGCAACCGTCCCTGCATATAACAAATTGGTGGAGGTCATTGACCCAATGACTTGCATCGTGCCCTTTGCCCTTCACTTTTTAAAAATATTAGTCCTGATTTAATGACATGTCTTTATTAGCAAAACATATTTTAATCTATCCCATACTCTTTTGGTGATAGAGACAAGCAGGTAGAAAAGCACCATACTTATGTATTCACTGGGATTATTTATAATTTAATAATACAGCTCTATAATTTAACAACGCAATCCTGTAATGTTTTATTCTTCTTACCTCTCAGAAAGCATATCTTGGGCCATATTGCATTTTGCATAAGCTTAATAATTCTCTGGATCTCATTTTCTCATAGTCCATGAGTCCTCATGAGCGACAATGGATTCATCATTTTTAATTGGCGAATTCAATGCTAGAGTCGCCACCTGGTAATCAGCATAGCAGGCACTGTCAGTTCTTTAGGCTCCTTCTCCTTGACTCCTGCATGGAATTCATTTCTGCCCTTCCCCAGACAAGGAAACCACAAAAACAATGGTTCACCTCCTTCTATGGCTGCCTCATTTCCCTACTTAATAGATGGTCTGAAGGGCAGCATCCTATATCTTGTTTTCTAGATCAGAGTTCTCCAACCTTTCCAGCTTTGTGGATCAGCAGGGGTGGGTGGGAGGAGAGGATGGCTCTGTATGAGCAGCTGGCAAGTGCGAATGCAGCTCCATTTCCATGAACGGTGGGCACGCATGTCCACTGCTCACGCAAGTGGGGATATGCATGCTCATGTGTATGCTCACCTGCTGTTTCTGTGGCCCAGTTTTGAATGGTTCATGGCCCAGTAGTGGACTACAGCCCAGGGGTTGAGGACCCCTGTTCTAGATGGCACATATAGGCTTAATTAGTTTGGAGGATTAAATATTGCAACTGTTTTCCATAATCTTGGGCCCTCTGGATTTCTTGGTAGATAATCTCCATCTTGTGCCAGTCTAGTCATGCTAGGTGGGGCTGAATGAAATTCAGCACAACTGGAGAGTACCAGAGTGTGGGGGTTCCTTCCTTCATTTCTATGTGATCCAAAGACAGGATGGATAATATTAATCTAAACATTTCACAGTCAAACCTTGTTGCTTTGTGGAGTTTGTGGGGTGGGTGGGGAAAATAACTGCCTTTCAGATGTGCATACAAAGCCCACTGGTGATTCACTACAGACTAAATGGCTAAGTTTAGTTAACCTCAATCTTTTGCCTTGTAGATGTAATTCAGTGGAGAATTTTAGCAATGAATCTTTAGTAAGACACAGTACATATTTTGAATGTTACCAGAGACCAGCAACAACAACAACAAACCTTACTATGCTTTTTTAAATTATTATTATTAGGAAAAGAATGAAGCACGGATGGGACTTTCTGTCTCAAGTGCCAAAGTAACTTGTCTGGCCTTAGGGAGAGATTTGAAAGCCCAGAAAAAAGGCAAAGTATTTAATATAGAACTCTTCTCTCACTCCCACCACCTTCATATTTCCAAAAGAAAGAGATGAACACTTTTTGTAATCTTTCCCATCTCTGACTTGGGATATTATGCACCTCAACTTGAAGTTCCAAGTCTGTGGGATCAGCACTAGAAGTCAAAGCTCAGTTCTGTTTTCAGCTACATATTCAGTTCTATTTTGCCCACTTGAATTCTTGCGTAATCATCCCATTCTACATCCCAGGCCTGAATTCAAACAAATCGGAACACGTTCAGCGGAGGGCTAAAAAAATGGTCAGGGAACCAGAAACTCCTATGGCATTGAATTTGAAGTGACTAGTAATATTTGGTCTTGAAAAGAGAAGATTGTTATTATTATCAGTTGTTATTATCAAAGAATGAGGTTTCCATTCTCCTTGACAGGATGTGTTCAAGTAGGACAGTTGGGGGGCGGGGGGGGGGGGGGGCTTTGTTCTGGATTTCTGCACAGAAAAGAGGCTGAACTCAGTGGCCAGAATGTTTTCTTCCAACCCTATGATTTCATATTGCAGGCTGTACTTAAAATTTGTGAATGCCACAAACTCCACTCACATGATTCGGGAGGCCATAAATTGCTGTGTGCCTGATGATGAGTCTAGTCATGCTGGTGTGTATTTTAGACCGCTATTTTTTCTTGTTAAATTCAATGTGATTTCACTGTATAGTGAAAGAGACTGAATAACTCCATGTGATTTTTTCTCTCTCTTTAAACAATACATTTTTCTTCCACCATGACACTCTCCTGAAACAAATTAAGGTAGCTTTTGTTAAATATTAAACTGATGGCCTTCTGGTGACCTATGCCAGAACTGTCAAATTTGCTTTCCACTTTTCCTTTTAATCAGTGGCCCATAACAAATGAAAAAAAAAACTTCATGTTGGTTGCTCAAAATGACATTTGAATGATTGAAATTCAGTAGAAATCTTTAAGCTTTGGTTGACCTCTGATGAAAAAGGGCAAGGGTCAGCTTTGGAATATTACCCCCTGCCCTCTTATAATGAATGAGGGCATCATATTTTGAGATTGCTGGTCAGTGAGAATATAGCCCTTTTGGGCTCTTTGGGGTAAATTATGAAAGTGGGGCAGAAAGGCAGGAATAATCTGCCTGGGTCCATGGGAACTGTAAGTGTCAAAGTTAAACTTGGGAGAGGTTTCCTGAGAGATCATCACTGGTTTTGAATTTACATACCATCTTCTGTGTCCAATCCTTTTCCTATTGCAATGGTTTCCATTCTTAAGTCTTAAGATTTTTTAAAGTTATTTCCATTACTTCTAGACACTGTGAATATCATAACTGATGGGAGTTTTATTCTAATAGCACTTGGAAACTCAGGATTGGAAAGCAATGCCTTACAAAAAAGAAAATATCATCACCTCATCCTACCTCAGAACAAAACAGAATAACAGAGTTGGAAGGGACTTTGGAGGTCTTCTCGTCCAACAAGCAGGAGAGCCTATACCAGGGGTAGGCAACCTCGGCTCTTTTATGACTCATGGACTTCAACTCCCAGAATTCCTGAGTCAGCTATGCTGGGAGTTGAAGTCCATGAGTCATAAAAGAGCTGAGGTTGCCTACCCCTGCCCTATACCATTCTGGACAAATGGCTGTCCAATCTCTTCTTAAAAACCTCCAGTGATGGAGTACCCACAACTTCTGAAGGCAACCCATTCAACTGGTTAATTTTTCTTCCTTGTTCTAGATTGCTTGTCTCCTTGATTAGTTTCCATCCATTGCTTCCTTGTGTTCTTACTCTGTCCACTATGGAAGTTTGCTTATTGAACATACCAACATCCATCTTATGTACAATTTCCAGCTGCCAAAAAGTCACCCATCCCTACATTATAACATTCTAGTATACTGGGTTAAAAATTAACCTAGGCAGTTCCTGAGAGTCATTCTCTTTCTTATACTGGCCAATGGTAACACTGTGTTCAACTATTTGTCACTTTTTTTCCTAAAAGAACAGATAAAATTACCAGTAGTGGAATATGAACTGCCAAATATAATTTTGAAAATGGACTACCTCATCTAGGACATTGGGAGAGCCACTAACTTCAACTTTGATTTATTCCTTCACTAATATTTTGTGGTGCATTTTTTGATATATGCAAACTAGAATATGTTTCAGATAAGAAACTAAAAATACTGTTCAAAATAAAATGCGGTAAGGGCAACTGGAAATGAGAGCTCATAATGGTTTAAATCAGTGTTTTTCAAATTGGCAACTTTAAGATGTGGGGACTTCAACTCCCAGAATTTCTCAGTCAGCATCTTATACAGCTTAAAGTTACCAAGTTTGAAAAATACTGGTTTAAATGTTATGAATGTCATCAACCATGTCCTGTGATTATTTCAAAAAATTTCAAGGCACTGAAGTAAAGAATCCTTGTGATTAAAGTCTTCTATGAGACAATTGGCCTTTCCTTAAAAATTGATAATAATACCCTAATCCCTGCAGAAAGAGCAAGACTGATGATTATTTATGGCTTTGCTATTTTTTCCCCTCTGTTACCTTTGTTTTATGCAAGAACTTTTTTAAAAACTTCATGCTTCCCCACCCACCCACCTAAACGTAGAAACAAAATATTCCTATCTAATCACCTGTTCATGTTTCAGATTTTTGGAAAGTGTATTTATAATATGACATTGAACAGTTTGCTGTACGTTTAGTGCATAGCGTATCAGTTTGGGCTGACATAGCTGCGAGGCTCAATTCAATTCACTGAAAAGCCCATCTACACCCTGCTTTGTGATTCTGTCCTTTATTTCTATTATGTCCTCTGGAATTTGTACTTCTCTATGTTTTGGTTTAACAAAGCATTAATCATTTTCCCTTAGTTTTAGCATGACACCATTTTAAGAGCCTTTTCCCACATTCATTAGTATTACCAGATAGCTTAATTATCTTCTTGGAAACTTTCATATTACAAAACTGCTGGAGATAAATTTGCTTCCCAAAAAGGACATTTGCAATTTTGGATGCTGCTTTTCAACAGACAGTTTTCAAATATTTGGCTAATAATCACTGAATATTGATATCACTGAACATTGGCTCTCTGTCCAGTGGTTGACTTTATATTGGTCAGCTATTCCTTTTTTGACAGTATTGGAAAACTAATCTATAATAATAATTCAAATTTAATAGAACTGTTAATTGACATACAGTAATAAATTGTATCTGACAGAATGTGATAGATGGTATATAAGGTTACAAAATATCTGACTATTTGATGATGTATAAGCTTTGACGATTGCCATAATCAAACTCACAAAAGTGTGCCATGAAGCTTCCACAGCTGAAATGAGAAAGGGAATGACATCTGTGAAAAAATTGAATTCAAATGTGAGATCTGAATTTTTGAACTCCAGATACGAATATAGAAACTTATAAAAATATGTATAGAAATTGAGAATACACTAAATTCAGAAGTGCTACATAGTGTTCTGCATGATTATGTGAATGTGAGAAATTTCTATAAAATGAACAAAATGGATTACAAGAGAACGGGGAGGGTTGTGATGCCTTTTTCCTTTCCTGCTTTCTTTTTCTGGGTTCAGTCCCTTGCGGTCACTTCAAAGTTAATCTGCCCAGTGGAGGAAGATCCTCTTGGATCCTGAAAGGTATAGAACCAGAGGAACAATATTTGGGTAGAGCTCCTAAAACAGAAAGCTTCTATTCACCAGGTAAGAATGAAATTAAAACATCTTATGTGGATCCAAGCAGGGGACAAAATGAATGTTCTTGAAGAACAACCTTCAAGAAATGTGAATGAAAATAGTTAAGTAAAAGTTTTTCAAAGATAAAAGGAAAAGCACAATTCCTCAAGTAGTCATTTTCTATCATAGGATGCCATGATATGCTGGTCAGACATTTGCGACATCTGGGTTAAGTATGAGGACAGAAATGGCCAATATATAAACTTAGAAGTGAATGTGCTCGTGTCATGTGGATTTCAATATACTTTTTAACCCCCATCCTTGAGTTATCCGTTCACTTTCGTTCACTTGTCTGAAATGGTATAGGGCTGGAGTAGAGGACTTCCAAGGTCCCTTCCAGCTTCTACTCTACTCTACTCTACTCTACTCTACTCTACTCTACTCTACTCTACTCTACTCTACTCTACTCTACTCTATACTCTACTCTATTCTAAAGTAGGCCACTTTTTTTCCCTCCCTGGGGACCATAATTGATCTGTAGAATATATGTCCAATGATGCCAGGACATCATCAGTATATTGCTCAGTTAGAAATATGCTCCTGAAAAGTTGGATTTTGGCTGGAATATGTCATGGTATGCTTGTTTACCAGAGATTAATGAGTTCATAATTCATAGCATAGCATTGTACTCTAAGTCCTCCAAGCTCATCTCCTCATTCCACTGTGTAAGAACTATTAATGGGATAGCAATAATAAGAGGTATGGTAATAAATAAATCCCTTGGGCTGGGATATTACTGCCTTAGGTACTTAGTGAAGAATAGCGTAATAAAAATTAAATAAGTAGAACACTAACACATTATACTTATCCTAGTCTTTATGAACTCATGGGTTGTTTTATTTGTTTCTATTGATTGTGACTTGGTAACAGTGGCGTAGCGTGGGGGGTGCAGGGGGGGCGGCCGCACCGGGCGCAACATCTGGGGGGGGCGCGCTCGCACTCGCAGCTCTCTGCCCCTGCCTGGCTCACTCTCTCTCTCTCACTGCAGTGCTGGCTGTGCGAATTCGATCCAAGCCGCCGGGTCACCGCCCACTGTGGAGGGGGGGGGGGGCGCAAATTACTTGCCTTGCCCAGGGTGCTGACAACCCACGCTACGCCACTGCTTGGTAATGGTCTGATGACTGGCACAATATACAGTAGGCTAACTAAATAAACAGGTAGTCATGGAATCTTAATAATTGTTACATTATTATCTTGACTTGGACTCTTATCTAACCATTATGGGTCACAAGATTCTCCTCTAGGCATTAGATCCTGCCTTCCTAGTGGATTTGTTTAGCTTCCACTGGAACGAATTTTATGAATCACTTGAGATACCACCACCATCTCCTTCTGCAGCTATTTGTTATCAGCTCTTTTGCCTTAACTACTTCCATTTGTAATTTAAACACCCTAATTTAATAGGTTTGTCTCATTATTTTGATTAATCATATTAACTCATACTAATTAAGAGATGGATTTAGGTAATGACAGAGGTTAATGGGATCAATTTTCACTTTCCCCAGTTTTTTGGGGCATGGGGTAGAGGAACATGAAGGGAAAAATGAAAGAATGGAAAAATGAAAAGAGTGGGTAAAAATCAAAGTAAGCAATCAGGAATTCTCTGTTAATTGAATGTCTGATTTTATTAATGATGAAATTTATAAAGGTCTTTGAGAAAAGAAAAGAATTTAGCCAATTCAGCAGTTAAGTGTGAAAAGTAACTAACTCAGAGATAAAAGTTAAAGTATCCATTTTTTCTTTTTCTCTTAAAAGAAAACTTACTTTGCTGCCCATTGTATGTCTGTTCAGAAAGAATGTCTCTTTATGGTCATGAAACCTTAAGAATGCAAAGGAAATAAATGAATGAATTTATTTACAATGGTAAGCAGTTTTGGTTCATTTTTTTCCCTTTCTGATTTCTAGCTCAATAGAATTCTTACTGAATCTTTGATAGAAGAGTATATATTATACAATAATTATACAAATCAGTTTGGCCCAACCTTTTCATTTCCCTTTGCTAGGATATGTAGTAAAAGTACCAAATGGCAAGTTATTGGGAAAACCATTCTTGAAGAACAAACCAATATAACTTGTTTATATATCTGTTTATTTTTCATATTAGATGGCCCAACAGTAATCCAAGATAGGGAGAAGGTTGCTGTACTAATATTCTGCCTAGAAGAAAATGCTCTTCTCAAGTGTCTTTAAGTAGAATCATATGGAAGACAGAGGTTCACTGCTTGCTTTGTAATACAAGCTGATATCCAATCAATGGAAATCAAACATCCTGGACAGCCATTTGTCTGAAATGGTATAAGATTTCCTGCCTGAGCAGGGGGTTGGACTAGATGACCTCCAAGGTCCCTTCCAACTTTATTATTATTATTATTATTATTATTATAATACTATCATCCTAGAGAAAAATGTAGCAAATGAGTACCAATGTGGGCCAAAAAAGTAGAGTAGTTATAGAAACTAAGTTTTTGCAAATGTGCAGACTCAAGTTCCCATTTAACATAAAATGCACTTGATTATTTGGGCAGTTACAAGTTTGTTGTTGTTATGTGATTAAAGTAGGTGGAAGCCTCATATATTCAGAGCTTGTACTTCTCTTCGTATAATACATTGGGAACATACAATCAAGAGAGCTGTATGGCTGTTGCTTCATAACCTAGTCACACTTCCTAAGGGCACCAGTTTGATCACCCTTACAAACAGGGTATTGTGGCCTTTTCCATCCTAATATGGTCAAAATGTGATGAGACCGCTACTCCCAGAATTCCTAATCAGGGTCACACTAAAGATAAGACTAAGCATCAGATGGAAACCCACTGAGTGTAGCACTTACTTAATGTAGATTATATGAGAATTGCAACCAAATATTTATGGAGGGCACCAAGTTGGGAAAAGCCACGGCTTTGAATACTACTTCACATAGACCTTCCATTTGTTCCAGCAACGAACCTATACAACAAATGCATACACACACAATCACACACACACACACACATACATATTCATAGCAGTAGCCCGCATCATTCATTTCCTCAAAACCAGTATGCATTCATTTTCATAACTTTCTCTTTCATTACAATATTAATGGGACTATCAGTGACAAAGGACAAGGGAAGCATTTTTAATGTTTATCTGACAGTTGCAAATTTCACTTGAGGTTGTTTACTGGGATCTGATTGTTGGCAAAGAGAAGTAGGAGAGGCAGCAAGATGAATGGGATCACAGGTATACGAGATGTATTTATGGACTTTCTGAATACCATCTAAGAGTAAAAAAAGGGAGGGGGGAATCCACCCTTTCTCTTCCCCCTTCCCTAGATAATGTTCAGAAGTTTTAACCTCTGTGAGAAATGAGGGATTGTTTTAATTAATTTCTGTCTACTCCAGGTGCCCTGTTCAAAGTGAATCATGTTGCATTTGTATGTCAGTCCGTTAAAAATTACACACTGGCCTTTCTATGGGCTGCACATACGTCATCCTTCCCCTTCTTACTTGCATGCATATTTTGCCCAAGAAAGGACTTAAGGGGAGGAGGGGAAAATCCACTTTGTGTCCATCGATTTCTCCGTATGACAACTTTGGCTGGGGCTGCTGTAACATCCAAATGGGAGTACCTGAATTGCTGGAAGAAAATGCAGCCCCTTTCTCTTACCCGCACCGGTTCATAAATTTCCCATCACAGAGGAAGCAGACCCCAATCTTCCATATTCCAAATATTATTTTCAGAGCTTGCTTTGATGGGTGTTTTGCAAGAGTTTGCCTTGGGATTATAAAATTAACTGCTCTAAAAGAAACTTCTAAATGCACATCAAAATATTTTAGCTGCACAATTTAGATGAAATTTTTAACAGCTTTGAGGGGTATTTTTTGTACCATTATTCAATAAGGGGAAGTCAAACCCCTTGTTAATCTATTGCATATAGCCCTATATAAACATGCTTGAACAGGGAATTATTTAATCAATAACCTGCTTTCTTGGACTCCCATGAAATGGAACAATCATAGATCAGCTTGCCAGGTTCATTCCAACAGTCCAGCCAGTCCTGGTTGAATTGCCTGTGAGCTGCTGTGAAGTATAAAGGTAAAAGTAAAGATTCCCCCCGCACATGCGTGCTAGTCATTTCCAACTCTAGGGGCCGGTGCTCATCTCCGTTTCAAAGCCGAAGAGCCAGCGCTTGTCCGAGGACGTCTCCAGATCATTCAGAACAAGGTTTCCTTTACAATTTTTCCCATAATTAAGCAGTGATAAGTTTCCAGCTAAACAGCCATAGTCTAGTTTTCTGGTGTCCTGATGTCCTTTGTCAGGCATCTTCAGAGGCAGAGTGAGCTGCTTTGTACCGTAGTATACTTCACAGGTTGGCAGTTTGGTGGGTCGAATCCCGAGTGCCGCATAACAGAGAGAGCACCTGTTACTCATCCCAGCTTCTGCCAACCTAGCAGTTCGAAAGCACGTAAAAATGCAAGTAGAAAAATAGGGACCACTCTGGTGGGAAGGTAACAGCATTCTGTGCGCCTTTAGCATCTAGTCATGCCAGCCACATGACCGCGGAGACGTCCTCAGACAAGCGCTGGCTCTTCGGCTTTAAAACGGAGATGAGCACCGGCCCCTAGAGTCAGAAATGACTAGCACACGTGTGCGGGGGAAACTTTACCTTTACCTTTTAATGTTTTAGAAGGATGTCTGAACAAAAAGCTCTTAGCATTCAGATTTAAGGAACCAACTGATTCACACAGATCCCTTCTCCCTTTCCTTCCCTCCTTCCCGCCATTCTATTCCCTCAACAACCCCCACACACCCAGGTCAGAAGGAAAAACAGATATGGGTGATTTTAACGTTCAGAATTTAATAATGAACATTATTTCTACTCAGAAATTATTATATACCAGCTGGAAAAGTGGGATAGAGCAACAACAACAACAACAAACGATGCACGTTTATTTCATTTTATGTGGTTATACAGGGGCCATGGCTGACTGGGGGAATTCTGGAAGAGCTGTGGTGGCGCGGCGGTTAGAATGCAGTATTGCAGGCTAATTCTGGCTGCCAGCAGTTTGGCACTTTGGCCCTGACTGGCTAAAGGTTGACTCAGAACCTTCCATCTTCCTCAGGTCATAAAATGGGGATTGTTGGGGGCAATATGCTGACTCTGTAAATCTCTTAGGGAGGGCTGTAAAGCACTATGAAGTGGTATATAAGTGAGTGCTATTGCTATTACTATCTTAAACTTGCCAAGGTTGAGAAACTTTGGTTTATTTACTTACTTATTTAATTACAGTATTTGCATTTATCCAAAAATACTCCCTAACCAATATCTTAAAGTTAATAATGAGGCTTTTCCTGTCTTGAAGCTTTCAGTTGTTGTTATTAGCTGCGAAGTTGTGTCCGACCCATCGCGACTCTATGGACAACGTTCCTCCAGGTCTTCCTGGAGCTTTCAGTACAAACACAATATATAAAAAAGAGGGGGATTCAAAAATGGTTTTTATGATATTGTTTGTAAAAATGTCTCAAGCATCCCCCAGCACCTCCACCCCAAAGCAGACAGTGTGGAGCAATTTTCTTGTCCTGCCCTGCACCTTCTCAGACCAATAAACATGTTCAAAACTGATATCCCACTTGGAATTATATTTCACTGGCATAGCCTCTCAATGGAATTTGTTGCCATGATTTGATGAGCTTTAAGTAGCAAATATAATTATTGCTATCAAGGATGATGAGTTCATCAGTGGCTTTTAATTAGGCAACCTCTACTTAAAGAGGCAATATATCTCTGAATGCCAGATGTTAGCAATAAATGGGAAGTAAAGTCCATCTCTTTAATTTAGGTCCCCATACCAACTTCCAGAAGCCTCTGGTACCAGTTATTGGAGACAGTAGGTTGGACTCATTGCATACGTATCTGATTCAGCACAAAAGCCCTTACATTTCTTTAAACCAATCTTTTTTTTTCTAACAAAATGCTCAAAAGCAGCAATCCCAACCATCATTTAAGCTTTACAACAACAATCCTTTGAAAAAGTTAAACTGAGAGAGAGATTTTGATCCAAGGTCACCTAGGTCAGGGGTCTGCAACCTTGACAACTTTTAAGACTTGTGGACTTCAGCTCCCAGCATAGCTGGCTGAGGAATTCTGGGAGCTGAAGTCCACAAGTCTTAAAGTTGTCAAGATTGCAGACCCCTGACCTAGAGGACTTCATGCCTAAATGGAGTTTTGAATATGGGCTTCTACATCAGAGCCACAACACTTTAGTAGCCTTTTAATTATATCTTCCATATTCGAAAGCAGCTAATTTCCCAGACTTAGGGACAAATAGAAAAGAAATAAATAGTATACCGCACACACACAAACCCCCCCCCCCCAACCCTAACCTAAATTTTAAAGACTGACAAGTTTTTGATCCTCACTGGCTTTTAACATACTCAAGGTGCTGCAAAATGATGTATTTCCCCCATTCTACCTTTCTGCAGCAGAATGAATGAGCTAATGGATTGTTTAGAAAAGTGGAGCAGGAAGAAATTTTGGAGCATGCTAAGTTTTGGCATAAATCATAGACTTCATTTTGCTGTCACTTTGGTTGGAAAGTAAGTGCATGGCTGCTTCTTGGTGATCATCCAAATGATACCCTCTTTGGAATTCTGCAGAAGAGTCTTCTGTCCGTGTGTAACAAATGATGGCTATAAAAGAAAGCGATCTCAAAGTTGATACAGCAGGAGGCATTTGTTTATATTCTTATAGTATGTATCTGATTGAATAGAAATTATCACTTAAGTTTGACAAATGGAGAGGCTTTCGGTGCAGATGCCAGACTTCAGCTGAGGCTATGCTGGCTGTGAACTTTTTTGCCCTAGATGTCCATTAGGAATCCAGGTGTCAAGACAGCTGAAGTTTACAGTTTTAGCAGACCCTGGGCTTTGGAGACCAATAATCCACAGGTCTACTACAAATGGCAAGCTGAAAGGTAGATTGTTTTGTAACTTTTAACTTCAAATACACACAAATAAAAGTTTATCCTGAGAACTGGAACCTTCATATACATGAGATGATGGGAGAGTGTTTAACCTGTGTGCAAGACTTAAATGTCCATTGGAAAAAGCCCCTCTTTTATGTTCTCTACATAAATCTGACTAGGATATTCCTAAGGCCATTGAATTGGATTTTCTCTTGATTGGGAATCTAAATATAGCTTGTGGTTAAACCTGGCTTTTTTTTTTTAACAGTAGCTAGTCTAAGTTCAAGAAGCTGATCCTCCGGGGGATTCCCCCAAAGCAGTCCCCTTTAGCTTTCATTGAATTCCATCCAATTCAAAGTCTGCTGCCAACTTTCCAACCAAAAGAGGAACTTTAATAGTTTAATCATGTCTCCTACTTCCTTGGTGAGCCACAGCTGCTTTGCATAAGCCTTGAAGCACTTTCTCATTCCCCTCTTGAACATCCCTTTGTCAGCATACCCAAGTCTCATCCTGAGCTCTTCCTCTTTAGTTCCATCATCCACACTCCTCCCCAGATCACACATAAAGAGTGAGCATTTGTTATCTTCCACATTGGCCAAGCAACCAAACCTTTGTGCCTTCTCTCCTTTTCACTTTATTCATGATAAATCTTTTCATTTCTCTCTTTGCTTAAGTCCTTTGCCACTGCTAAACTGATTGCTTTCTTTCCCCCCCCCCCTTCTTTTCCTACCCATTGTTTCCAAACTATTTCTTCAAGTGCTGGTACATCACACCTGCAGTCACATTTTCTATACTCCTCCCAAGCCCTACACTTTCTTTTTTTCTTAATCCCTTGGGGCAGCCGCCTTGCTTTCTCTTTTCCAGAGGTCCCCATTTTTGATAATAATTTGGTAGGGTAATACCAATAGGACATAACTTCTAGTCTTGTGGAAACTTATAAACACAATCAATACTTAGTATAAAAAGATCTAGACAGGCATCAGAGAAATAGAACTATTGATGCCCAAATCATTTTGCTCTTGCATCATCAGCTATGAAGGACTTGACTTTGCCAAAATCAGTCTTTGCTGGACATAGAGTAAGAATGAACACATTTTTCTCATTTGATTAACATTTTTCTTTTAAAAAACAATCAACTACAAATCAAGTATGTAGGAGACAAGTTTTCTGAATGTATTATTCAACAATATTTAGGTTATACAGTATTTTACAGAATTGTGCCTATCTTACCTGACAAATTATCACTTTGCTGAAACAATCATCAGTTTCCCATGATCTTCTTCTGAATGGGATCTGTCAATCAACCTACAGTAAACTCTGTGTAGAAAACTTTGCTTTGCCCATAAAATTAAGAGTTTATAGTTGCCTGAGGCTTGTGAGAGTTGCAGAGTCTAATGTGCTATGTAAAAGCAAGAACTTGTAATATGGGGACTTGTTGACATTGTTGTGTGAGAACCAGGGGATTTTCAGTGTCTGCTTGGAATGAGCATTGAAATTGAAATATTTGTAGCTTGTTTAAACTTGGTTTATCATTGACTAGACAGCTACAAAGTAGATAGCTAATTCTGGCATTTTATGGATATTGTTTTATTTTTCACTTCAGCAAGTAGCAGAAGCATTTGAGAAAGTCTAAAAAAAAAATCCCCATAGAAAACACCCTGACAGCAGCAGTTCAAAACATAAAGCACAAATGATTTATTTATTTATTTATTCAATTTCTATAGCTGGCCATCTCAAACAAGTGACTCTGAGTGGTGAACTGTCATAAAATTGTTCCATTGTTATTAACAAGTGTATTGGATTTGTTAAAAAGAACCAGAAAATTTATTTATGATTTTCATCATCTTTCATCCTTTTTGGAAAAAAAAAAAAAAGCTCTTAACCTAGTGCTCAAAGTAATATACTGCCACAGAATGTTTATAATCCATTCCTACTCTGCTTTGGCTTTCCTTGAGAAGCAAGTAATTTCTCAATGAACTCAACACCCTTAAACTCTCAACAACAATGACTTGGAAACCCACTGAAGGCAGTTCCAATTTGCTTAATGCTCTTGTGCTAGATCAGAGCTGCGAATGAATGATGCATAACCAGGAAAATTGCCAAAGGCACAAAAAGAATGGCCAAAGCCATATTGCTTGTACTGTTATTTGTTTTTAAGGCAGACTAGCCTTTTGTAACAGCGTTCCGTGCGCCTCTGGCATCTAGTCATGCCGGCCACATGACCACGGAGATGTCCTCGGACAAGCGCTGGCTCTTTGGCTTTGAAACGGAGATGAGCACCGGCCCCTAGAGTCGGAAACAACTAGCACGCATGTGCCGGGGAACCTTTACCTTTACTTAGCCTTTTGTTAGACTAAGTAGAGGGCATAATGAATCCTTTCAATTAATCCCTTTAACCTGCAAAAGTGCTTAATGATTGAAGTATTAGGTTTTCCAATCACATGACACCCCCTCCCCAGACACTGCAACTGTCATAAAAATATACCAGTGTTTGAATTTTGATCACATGACCGTGGGGATGCGGCAGTGGTTGTAAGTGTGAAAAAACAGGTCATAAGTCATTTTTTTCAGTGCCGTTGTAACTTTGAACCGTCACTGTACAAATGGTTGTAAGTCAAGGACTGCCTGTAGTTTTTTTTTTTCTCTTCCTCCCTGTAATTTTTTTTTACTTCCTTCTACTTTACATTTACTATTATTATAATTTTCATATAATCTAGTTGGATAGTATTGTAGAAAGGAATGACACTGCTGTAAATTAACAATGGGGACGGGGTGAAGAATAAAAAAGAGTGCAGCTGCAACTTTGTGAGTGAAGCCTTGCAATGCACATAAAAAAGGCCGGGGCTTAAATTACAGTATATAGTTGTGGCTGTCCTTTTTATTTTTATTTTTTTGTTTCAGCATCACCCATGAACAACAGACATTCTTATAAGCAAACAAATTGATCTTGGTCAACTTTTGCATCCTTTCCACTCTTTCGGTATGAATATCTGGACAATAAAGCCAAGACTCCTCCGTATCAGTTGCATAAGTGGGTCCTTGTCTTTCACTAGCTGTGTCCTGATTTATGAACTTTTTTTATATTTGGGGGTTTCCTCCAAGGCTTTGGGGTATTAAGTTAATTGCCTATCATTTCTCTTTGTGGCTTTGAAAGGCAGAGCTTCTCCTTTGCAATTGCTCCTCTTTGGGTCTCCTCTGTGTCTCCACCATGAGGCTCCAGCTGCAGAGCATCTACAGGGCAAGGGCCTTGGCCTGCTGTGTTGGCAAGAAGCCACTCTCTCTCCCCCAGCACATGCAGCAAGTGCCTCTAAACTCACCCCAAAGGACAGCAATATAAATAATAGGGCTGGCACCACCTTACCCTCCGCCTGTTTGCCGGGGTTCCCCATGTTCCGTTTATTCATCATCATTAACAAGGATGAAGACTCCCAAGCCCTGCACAGTACTTGGAAAATGTTCTCTCTGTGTTATATTAGACTTTTATCTCACTCAGGAGCAATTGCTTCCTTCTGTCAGGAGTTTCATTGTTAATCCCTTGGAGTAGCTTCATTATTTCGCCTCCTGACAGATTTTTCTCTCTTCACGCTCTTGTCCTGTGTTTATTATCAAGCCGATCCATTTTTGTTGGCTTCCCCATCCATAACTCTGTTTGGTTGTCCTTGCTCCTTCCCAAAGATGCTGACCATCTCAAGAGAATTTGCACTTTGCAACCATATGTTTCCTCCTCCGGATTGCCCTACTACCTTCTTTCTTTAATCCCTACCCCTTTTGAGTAGAACTCTGCTTCTTCCATATTGTACGCAAGTCTTTCTCAAAAAGGGAAAGCTAATTGCTCCATAAGTCAAGATGGGTATCTCTCCCCCCACCAATTGTACATCCCCTCCCTAATTTCTGTCCATACAAGATTGATAATGAAACCGATACTTTTCGCCAGCGTAATTTTCATATTTAATGAGCGTGACTCACAAACTATTACATTAATTAGTCAAATCCCACAAACCGTTAATAGTGCATGCTGTAATTAACATTGTATTCAATTAAAAGCTGACCCATTTCAGGTGCTTTCTCCTGGTTGGAAGGAAGAGGCTCTTTGGAAAAACTGTATGTCATAATGCCGGAGGCTGAGCCCTTTCCTTTTCCAACCGTGGGTGAGTGAGGTATTCGTCTTCCTGCTTTTACTTCTGTAGTTTTCTCTCCGTGAACATATGTTCTGCACTTTTCCTCACTCCCTCTGAATGAAGCTGCTCTCGGTTTACAGACAACCTGCTTGCTGTGATTTATGGGGTAGCCTTGCACCGGGCTCATAGTCTGGAAAATTTCCAGTTTACACAAGAATTCCCTGAAAAATGAACTTAGCTAATTTATTTCTTTCATTAATGAGTTCCAACTGTGAGATAATCTTTTTGGAACATCGTTTGCTCCCCCTTCACAAACCGAAGCCTCACTTTCCCACCCCATTCAAACAAGCTGGGGAAGCCCTCCATGTAATTATAAACAAAGCAATGGGGAGTAAAACTTTCTTTGCAAATATTGATGATAAATCAGGCTGGGTCTTAGTCACAGCTTCATCTGTGAACAAAAGAGTTTGCATACAATTATCCAGACTTCCCCTTTCATCGCCAGTTGTTGTTGTTGTTAGTTGCGAAGTCGTGTCCGACCCATCGCGACCCTATGGACAATGTTCCTCCAGGCCTTCCTGTCCT
The DNA here is from genome assembly GCA_024449315.1 of Daboia siamensis. Lineage (NCBI taxonomy): Eukaryota > Metazoa > Chordata > Lepidosauria > Squamata > Viperidae > Daboia > Daboia siamensis. The sequence goes on from JAKJMR010001001.1 coordinate 835,403, forward strand.
CTACCATCTTCTGGAGTCCATTTAAGCTCACGCCTACTGCTTCAGTAACTCCATCCAGCCACCTCATTCTCTGTCGTCCCCTTCTTCTATTGCCCTCAACCTTTCCCAGCATTAGGCTCTTCTCCAGTGAGTCCTTCCTTCTCATTAGGTGGCCAAAGTATTTGAGTTTTAGCTTCAGGATCTGGCCTTCTAAAGAGCAGTCAGGGTTGATCTCCTCTAGGACTGACCGGTTTGATCGCCTTGCAGTCCAAGGACTCGCAGGAGTCTTCTCCAACACCATAGTTCAAAGGCCTCAATTCTTTGGCGCTCAGCCTTACTTATGGTCCAGCTTTCACTGCCATACATTGCAACTGGGAAGACCATAGCCTTGACTATACGCACTTTTGTTGACAGAGTGATGTCTCTGCTCTTTAGTGTGCTGTCTAGATTTGCCATGGCTTTCCTCCCAAGGAGCAAGCATCTTTTAATTTCTTGGCTACAGTCCCCATCTGCAGTGATCTTGGAGCCCAGGAAAATAAAATCTGTCACTACCTCCATTTCTTCCCCATCTATTTGCCAGGAATTGAGAGGGCCAGATGCCATGATCTTGGTTTTCTTAATGTTTAGTTTCAAGCCAAGTTTTGTACTCTCCTTCTTCACTCGCAACAAGAGGCTGTTTAGTTCCTCTTCACTTTCTGCCATTAGAGTGGTATCATCTGCATGTCTTAGGTTTCTTCCGGCAATCTTAATTCCAACTTTTGATTCATCTAGCCCTGCCTTTCTCATGATGTGCTCTGCATATAAGTTAAATAAGCAGGGCGACAGTATACAGCCTTGCCGGACTCCTTTCCCAATTTTGAACCAATCAGTGGTTCCGTGTCCAATTCTCACTGTTGCTTCTTGGCCCGCATATAGGTTTCTCAAGAGACAAATAAGATGGTCTGGTACACCCATCTCTTTAAGAACTTGCCACAGTTTGTTATGATCCACACAATCAAAGGCTTTAGCATAGTCAATGAAGCAGAAGTAGATGTTTTTCTGGAACTCCCTAGCTTTCTCCATGATCCAGTGTATTTTGGCAATTTGATCTCTAGTTCCTCTGCCTCTTCGAAATCCTGCCTGTACTTCTGGTAGTTCTCGATCCACATACTGCTGGAGTCTAGCTTGTAGAATTTTAAGCATAACTTTACTAGCATGAGAAATGAGTGCAATGGTGCGATAGTTTGAACATTCTTTGGCACTGCCTTTCTTTGGAATTGGAATGTAAACTGATCTTTTCCAATCCTGTAGCCACTGTTGAGTTTTCCAAATTTGCTGGCAAATTGACTGTAACACATTTACTGCATCGTGTTTTAAGATTTTGAGTAGCTCAGCTGGAATACTGTCACCTCCACTAGCTTTGTTGTTGCTCAGTTTTTCTAAGGCCCACTTCACTTCACATTCTAGGATGTCTGGCTCAAGGTCAGTGACCACCTCATTGTGATTATCAGGGACGTTAAGCTCATTCTTGTATAGTTCTTCTGTGTAATTTTGCCACCTCTTCTTAATCTCTTCTGCCTCTGTTAGGTCCCTGCCATTTTGGTCCTTTATCATGCCCATTTTTTCATGAAATGTTCCTTTCATCTCTCCAATTTTCTTGAAAAGATCTCTGGTCCTCCCTATTCTATTGTTTTCTTCTACTTCTTTGCATTGTTCATTTAAGAAGGCATTCTTATCTCTTCTAGCTATTCTTTGGAATTCTGCACTTAATTGGGCATATCTTTCTTTTTCTCCCTTGCCTTTTGCTTCCCTCCTTTCCTCAGCTATTTGCAAAGCTTCCTCAGACAGCCATTTTGCTTTCTTGCATTTCTTTTTCTTTGGGATGGTTTTGTTTGCTACCTGTTGTACAATGTTGCGAACCTCTGTCCATAGTTCTTCAGGCACTCTGTCTATCAGATCTAATTCCTGAAATGGTATAAGGTTTCCTGCCTGAGCAGGGGGTTGGACTAGATGACCTCCAAGGTCCCTTCCAACATTATTATTATTATTATTATTATTATTATTATTATTATTATTATTAT
>JAKJMR010001002.1:19158-33334 GCA_024449315.1 Daboia siamensis
CCCCCCCCCCCCTTTGACATGAGAGTGAAGGATTTAACTTGGCAGGTTGAACAAATGCCCACTGAAAGGTTTCCAAGCGCCACTAAGAGAGCAGGAGCAGGATTCAAGGCACATGAATGCCTGGAGAATGGACTGAGCTTTCTTTCGGGGTGGGGCGGGGTGGGGAGCGACACCGTGGGGGGGGGGGGCTGGGTGAGGGAAAGAAACGAAATGGCTTTTTATTTTTTTATTTTTTTAATTTTTTTTAAAGAAAGCTTGAATAGCAGCTGGATGTCTCTCAACAAGCAGGCTGGTGGGACTTGAGACCACCACCCCCCCTCCCTTGAAAGGGCAAAAGGCTTTTGAGTCCCAAGGCTGCCTGGGTAGACGAGAAAGGGGGGGTGGGATAGAGAGAGAGAGAGAGAGAGAGAGAGAGAGAGGGAGGGAGAATTGGGAGGAAAATGCTTGGATTTGCAATATGGGGGCCTTGGCTTTAGAAACTGGGGAGGTTAAGAATGGAATGATTTTAGGCTAGCATTAGGGGGAAGCAGCTTTGCAAGAGGAGATTAGGGGAAGAATGCCCCCCTCTTCTGAGAGGGTCAGAGTCAGACCGAGGGGGCTGAAGGGGGGGGGGGAGCAGCCCAGCCACTCACTTGCTGGATTAGATTACATTTTTCCTGGCCTTTGTCCATCAGCTGGAAAATGCTGTTTTTTGTTGTCGTTTTTTTTTTCCCCCTCCCCTCTCTCGCTCAAGGAGCCTGACCAGATAGAAGCAATGCTGTGGCCTCCTTGCCCTGGGATTGAAGCCACGGGCGTGTAATAAATTAAGCAGAAGTCAGATCTTGGCTTATAGGGGCTGCTTAGCAAGGCAGCTGCAGGCTTGTCAAATTTCCAAGGGACTGCAACAGGCCTGGGCGTCTCCAGGGAGGCAAGGAGTGTGTGTGTGTGTGGAGGGGGGGGGGAGGGTTTGCACCAAGAGACCACACAACAAGGGTGGCTGGGTTTTTTTTGTTTTTTAAAAAAGTTCAGCATTTTATGTGGAAGGAAAAGATGGCACACTGGTATTACGCAAGCGTAGCCTTTTTCCTGTTTTGGGAAGAAGCTGCCTTAAGGGCAGAGGTCCCCCACCTTTTGGGCACCAGGGACCCCGTTCCGTGGTTTCGTGGGCTGCCTGCATCTCACGGATGGGGCTTTGCTGGCATGCCACGGCCCAGGACCGGTCCACGGCCTGGGGGTTGGGGACTCCTGGCTTAGGGTGATCATACGTTGGTGTCATTTCTTAAAAGACACCCACCCACCTACCCACCCCTTGTCTGGACCAATAAGCCTCGTAGACTTGTCTAGAAGTGACTGGAAAAAGAGAAACTTCAAACTCCAAATCTTTTATGTTCCTGTACAGGCCGTTCTTCACTTATGACCAAAATTGAGCCCAACGTTTTTGTGGCTCGGCGAGACACTGGCAAACTGAGGTTTTGCCCCATTTTACGACCGTTCTTGCCACATGGGTTAAGTGGCATCGGTGCAGTGGTTAAGTCGGTGACGCCGTTGCGAAGTGCTTATCGGACGTCGCGAAAAGGGGATTCCCCCGACCCCCCTGGGGTGCGGCGGCCGTCGTAAATAGGAACCAGTTGCCCAGCGTCTGAATTTTGATCACGTGGGGGAATGCCACGAGGGTCGCAAGTGTGAAAAATGACCGCAAGTCACTTTTTTTTCAGCGCCGTTGTAACTTTAGACGGTCACTAAGTGATCTGTTGTAAGTGGAGGACCGGCTGTAGTAAGAAGAGTCCATTGGCATAGTTCTTCTGGCCTGGCTGCTGTTCTGCAACTTGACGTTCATCTTGCAAGGTTGATCCTTGCTTCAACCTCTCTCTCTCTCTTTCTCTTTCTCCCTCCCTCTCTCTCTCTCTCTCTCTCTATTTCTCCCTCTGTCTTTCACATTTTCTCTCTCTCTCTCTCTCTCTCTCTCTCTCTCTCTCTCTCTCTCTCTCCCCACCCCCTCTCTTCCTCCACCAGTCTTCCTCTGGATAGGGCCTGATTCTGCTTTATGAAAGCCAGACGATCAGGGATGGTGACCTTTCCCTGTTCAGCTGGAGGATGCCGAAACACCAGCCCTGGAGGAACAAAAGGCCCATTGAAAGCAAGGCCTTGCCGTGGAACCTGTGGGTGGACTTGGCCGAAGCTGCCCCCCCCCCCCCCCCGCATTTTGGGGAACTCTGAAGGATAATAAGACAAAGAAGCAGTGCGAAGAGCGAGTTTTTTAAAGGCTGGCTGGCAAATGGCACAGCTCTTCCAAGAGGCCCAGTCGTGATGACTGAAAAAGCCAAGAGAAGTTGGAAGGCTTGCCTGCAAAATAAGCCGGGTGCGGGTTGCCCTTGACTTAACAACCGTTCCATTTAGTGACCGAAGTTACAAGGGCACTGGGGAAAAAAAAGGGACGTACGGCTGTTTTTCACACAACCGTTTGCAGCTCCCCCCACGGTCACGTGATCAAAATTCAGACGCTTGGCAAATGACTCATAGTTATGACGGTTGTGCTGTCCCGGGGTCCCGTGATCCCCTTTTGCCACCTTCATTCGTAGATTGGGGGGAGGGCACCTGTGTACACGTTGAGAGTAAAAATCCATTTCCAAGAGGTAGCTTTCAAAATGTTTTCTGCCGGCGTTGTATTGAGAATAACTGATATATTTTCTAGAGATAATAGCTTTCAAAAAAGTTTCCTGGCTAACTTTCTGCCACTAACAAAGCTTTCAAGTAACGACTTTCAATCTGGTTGCGATCTAGATCGTTAAGCGACTTGAAGAGTGGAAGCTGCCTTAAATATTCTCAGGGGTTGTTTTTTTTTTTCAAAGTTCCCTAGGATTTTACAACGTTGACTTTCAAATCTGGATGCCTCTTTTAAAAACAAAGGCTTCTTTAAAAAAAAAAAAAAATCCAAAGGTGGGTCTGCTGTTCTTGAAAAACAGCATTTAGCTTTACCCTTGCTGAAAAAAGAACTTAGAAGGAGTGTTCATAGTTTGATAGTATTTGTGGCCCCCTAAATTTTGAGCAGGATCGAGGATTCAGGGTGGGGTGAGGTGGAAGATTAATAATCATAATTAGCATCATCGTCTGTGAAACAGTGCTTTGGAACAATGCTGTGGCAGCTTTGGCAATAAAGGATGCATTATAATTGAGTGAAATTAAGCACAGCTCACTGGCTAGGAAGTAAATATCTGAATAAAAACAAATAATACTGTGGTCTGCCAATCCATCAGTATGGTTGGGTCTGCTGATGGAAAAGCCAGTTGAGACAGTTGTTTCACCCCACTTTACGGCCTTCCTTGCCACCGCTGTTAAGCCAATCACTGCAGTTGTCAAGTTGGTAACATGGTTGTGAAGTCAATCTGGCTTCACTTGACTTTGCTGGTCAAATGGGTGGCAAAAGGGGACCGCGTGAACCCCGGGACCCTGCAACCATCACAAGTACGAGTCAGTTGCCAAGCATCTGAATTTCAATCATGTGACCACAACGGGGATGCTGCAATGGTCATCAGTGTGAAAACCAGTTGTAAATCCCTTTCCCCCCCCCAGAGATGGTGTAATTTTGAACGCTCGCTAAATGAACTGTAAGTCAAGGGCCATCTATACCCCAGAACAGGGGTCTTCAAACTTGGCGCTTTTGTGACTTGTGGCTTTCAACTCCCAGAATTCCTCAGCCTTCAATTTCTGGGAGTTGACGTCCACCAGTCATAAAAAGGGCCAAGTTTGAAGACCGCCCCCTTACCTGGGAAGAAGGAGCTAATATCTTATGAAGGTCTCATATCTGATTCAGATATGGCCGGGCTAAGATACAAGCATAAAACCTGGATCTCTTTTGAGGGCCAAACCAAGCTTTGCACCAAGAGCTTTTAAATGGACAAGAGCAGCATTGGAGAATTGTCAGATTTTGTGAAGAATCAGGTGATCCGGGGAGTATCTGGAAGATCTACCATTGTGAGTCCTTAAGCCCGTCCTAGATCATCATTTTAGCTTTTTATACCCTCCCGAAACTGTAAAAAAAAAAAAAAAAAAAAAGCCACCGGTTGTGGCCTGGTGGACTTTGGGGGGCATTCTAGGTCGCCCAGCAAAGAGGTTGGTGAGTCATGTGTGACCAGTAGACTGTCCATTTGACTCCCGCACCAAGTCATAACGTGGTTGGTTTGGTTTTGGCTTAGCCTGACCCGGTAAATCTCACTTCTGTGCGCCTGGATCACCATGCTAAACTATGAAAGTAGAGGGGAAACCATTTTTTTTTTTCCCTAGCCATTTCATCTTCAAGTTCAACTGGGTTACCTTTGTTGTTGTTGTTGTTAAATTGGAGCTATTCTGAATTAATGCAGGAAAATTTTGGTTTCTGACATGTGATCGGGTAGCAGCATAGTTCTCCAGGATTCTAGATGTATTTTCCATGCTGCTTAAAATATGACTTGCCTTTGCAAATATGTTTGAAAAGTCATACTGGGTGACTAGTTGTGGTTGTTTCCTTAATTGGAATTGCCTAATTCACATGCTAATATACCTTTTTAATTGAGTGTTTGGAGCAAAGTTTTGGGTCCTAATAGAAGCTGAACTTACCCTTAGGGACACCTTAAAAATCTAAAACATTTATTACCCCATGTCTCTAAGTGGCTTTTTAAACCAGGAAATAGTTGCCTTCTAAATTTTAGGAAGAGTTTTATATAAGACTGAAGAAATATTGGGAGGGCATTTGAGAGGTGAAACATATCTGGATCTCAATAACCTTCTTAGGTATATAAGATGTCTTTTTAGATCACCATCTGCTTTATATAGATGATGTCAATAATGAATTTCCATAGTTCGAGCATCATAACTGCTGGATCAGAATAACTTGAGTTGGAAGGGACCTTGGAGGTCTTCTAGTCCAACCCTTTCCTCGGGCAGGAGACCCTATACCATTTCTGACAAATGGCTGTGCCGTCGCTTCTTAAAATCTTCCACCGATGGAGCACCCACAACATTTGAAGGCAAATTGTTCCCCTGGTTGATTGTCCTCACTGTCAGGAAGTTTCTCCTTAGTTCTAGGTTGCTTCTCTCCTTGATGAGCTTCCATCCGTTGCTTCTTTGGATGCTTTGGAGAATAGGTTGACCCCCTCTTTGTGGCAGCCCCTTGGATATTGGAACCCCTGCAAGTCTTTCTTTTCCTTCAACTAGACCCACCCAATTCCTGAAACCGTTCTTCATCTATTTTAGCCTCCTTTTAATCACCTTTCTTGTTCTTCTTTGCACTCTTTCTAGAATCTCAGTGCCCAGCTAGCATCTAGGACAGTGATGGCGAACCTTTTAGAGACCGAGGGCCCAAACTGCAACCCCAAACCCACTTATGTACCGTTGGGTGCCGGTTGGGCGTGGACCTTTGGGTGGGCATGGCCCATTGGGTGGGCATGGCCCATTGGGTGGGCGTGGCTATGGTGGTAATGGCAGACTGGGCGGGACTAAAAAGTTCAATCAATCAATTCCAACTTTACGAGATCTTTTTTTTTCCCCGCGAGAAGTTGAAATAGATTGATTGAACCCCTTTTTGTATGTGTGTGTGTGTGTACACGGCAGTGTAGACCTAAAGTGAAAGGGTTTTTATAAAGCCCAGCTGAAGACCTAGGACTGAGGCGACACCGCGCGTGCCCACAGAGAGGGCTTGGCGTGTCACTGTGGCACCCGTGCCATAGGTTTGCACCACGGATCTAGGAAGTCTTCCAAAGCAATCCTCTACTGCCAGGAACCCAAATAACACCATGAGCTGATCAGAATTATTTATTTATTGTTGCATGCCTATTTACAAGAATCTCACCAGACTGGCTGCATTCTCTTGGAAGCAGCCCAATAAGGTCTCAGGATTATGGGGGAGGCAAGATCTGTGTGGCTTTCAGCCCTGCAAAGGACTTCCAGCTAGCTAGCCTCTTCCTGCCTCTAGCTGGAGAGTCCACCATATCTTCTGAGGTTCTTCTAATGTAGGTTGACTGTCCGTAGTCTGGAGCACAGCCTGCTTCCTTTCTGATCATAAACTTTATTTCAGGACTCGAAGTATGCTTCTTTCCTTAGGTCTGCATTCAATATAAGCACCACCCCTTATAAATTAACGAGGAATAAGCCGGCCGTGATTTTTACGTGTTTCTCTGTCTGGGTTTGCTTTTTAAACCGTACTTGTAAGAGCTGAAATAAGAATTGTGGTATAAGGACTTTCTTAATCAGAATCTAAAGGTTGGATTCCCTTGAGTGAGCTGAAATGAAATGTCAGTTCTCTACTCCACATGGAAGAACCGTGTTTGATTGAATTAGGATATCGGTGCCAAAGCTGGCACAGGAGTGGAAGCCAGAAATAATTGGTGGACTAAAGTTAGTTACATCAGAGTTTAGGAAACCTGGGCTCCCGGCATCCTAAAAGAGGCTGTAAAGCAAAAGCAGTTATCCTTGGGTGTCCTTTGGAAGAACTTGGCATCAAATCGGAGCTTGCGATGACGTTTTTAAACTTTGATCATTGGTGATCAAAGGGCCAGAAGGCATGACGGGATGGAATGTTTTGCTCAGGTGTTGAAAGTAAAATTAGTTTTGCAGGATTTAAGAAAGGCCAAATGAGGTTCGTGCAATTTTTTTGGGGGGGAGGGGGGGGGTCATACTACAGAAAGGGATTCATCACTGTTTATTAAGAGAATCTGGATCTCCCACTGACTTTATCTATTAGAAGGCTGCAAAAGGGGATCACGTGACCCCAGGACATGCCAGTTGCCAAGCCTCTGAATTTTGATCACGTCACCGCGGGAATGCGGCAATGGTTGTTAGGTGTGCAAAAATGGCCCCAAGTCCCTTTTTCCAGTGCCGCTGTAACTTTGAACCATCGCTAAGTGAATGGCTGTAATTCAAAGTCAACCTGCAAAAAATGTTTGGGCAATTTCTTGAGAGAGGGTATGTTTGTTTAAAGTTTTGTCTAATAAAACAAATTTACACAGTCATAGACCTATGTTTAGCGCCAATGATCAATCTTAAGATCCGTACATAATTACTAAATGTTGGTGTCACCCAAGCAGGTTAAGTGAAAGCACGAATAAGCAGAAGATAGAGGACAAAGAAAACAGCTTTGCGTGTTTCTCTAAAAACTATTGGAAAAAGAAGCTTGAGTTTTTCTGGAGATGGGGGTTGGATAGCGGTGTAGTCAGGATAATAACAGAATGACAGAGTTGGAAGGGACTTTGGAGGTCATCTAGTCCGGGGGTCCCCAACCCCTGGCCCACGGCCTTTTCGAAACCGGGCCGAAGAGGAAATGGGCATCCAGTTTTGGTCACCACACTATAAAATGGATGTTGAGACTCTGGGAAAAAGTGCAGAGAAGAACAAGAAAGATGATTAGGGAATCGGAGGCTAAAACATAGGAGGAACGGTTGCAGGAATTGGGTATGGCTAGACTCGAGAAAAGAAGGGCCTGGGGCAGATGTGACGGAAGTATTCCAATATCTGAGGGGCTGCCACAGAGAAGGGGGGGCGGGGTCGAACCATTTTCAGAAGAACGAGAAGCAACGGACGGAAACCAATCAAGGAGAGAAGCAACCTAGAACTAAGGAGAAATTTCCCGACAGTGAGAACAATTAACCAGTGGAACAGCTTGCCACCAGAAGTGGTGAATGCTCCAACACTGGAAGTTTTTCCAGAAGAGATAGGACAGCCATCTGTCCAGAATAGTATAGAGAAAAGAGTTGGACTAGATGACCTCCAAAGTCTCTTCCAATTCTGTTATTCTGATTAGGGAGATGCCCACCCCTCCTCACCTGGAATCCCAATGGCTTGGCTTAGCACCTTCCCCCAGAATCAACGTTTAAAGAAATTGGCTCCAGGTCTTTGCAATTCACCTGGTATCATGATACCCGAGACGTTTTGGAGCTGCTGCGTGGTCCGAGCTTCCAAATCAACACCCGAGTAAAGCAAAGGAAAGTTGTGATTGTAATAAAAGCCGCCCGTTGTAACTGCAACAAGCTTCAGGAGAGTACCATCTGCGTTCCAATGCTTGCCTTAGGTAAGCTGAGTAAACAAGGAGGAAGAGAACGCGAGAAAGTTGGAGCAGATGTGAAATTACTCCCTGTTGAGCAAGCCAGGGTTGTTGGTTTTTTTGGTTTTTTTTTTTAAAATCAGAACATCCCTCCTTCAACTCGACCTTTTCTGCCAAGTTTGTCTTACTCATGCCGTTTCTCCCAGGGTTTCTCTGAACTTTGTGGCTGAATTTTTTAGGTCCCAGCAAATCTGTTTTTCTTAAGTGATTTGCATCGCTGGAGTTCTCCAGCCTAAAGTCCCCCCCCCCAAAAAAACCCAAAAGAAACCCCCTTTGCTTTCCTTTTGATGGAAGAGGACAGTCGCTGTGTTCGGAGAGTAATTGAAAGGCGCTCGCAATTAGAAATCCCTTAAATTCAGGCACTCTCACAGCCCAGTGGGAGAGGCAAGCAAATTTGCACATTTTTGAGCGCTGAATGGATGGATTAGAAAGTGGGGAGGGAGCCGGAAAAGTTATCTGCGAACTCTGATTCTGTATGGGTGCCACAAGTTCTGGAAACACCCTGAACAAATGGGGCTATCCCGGCGACTCCCGCCCTCTGCGTTTGTGGTGACATGCAAATAACAACACATGTGTATACCTGTCCTTTTGTGTCCCGATCAGTGTGCCTCATGGCAGCACGAGAGAACGCACTTAACGTCACTGGTTTCTGGGCCAGATCTGTTTTTTTTTTATTTTAGCTTGTACATAGTTTAATCTTGTATTTTATATTTTAAATCTGGTGCCTTTTTAAAAGGAGGGAGGGAAGGAAGGTGGAGGGAAGGAAGGAAGGAAGGAAGGAAGGAAGGAAGGAAAGAAGGAAAGAAGGAAAGAAGGAAGGAAGGGAAGGTGGAGGGAGGGAAGGAAGGAAAGTGGAGGGAGAGAGGGAGGGAAGGAAGAAAGGAAAGTAGGAAGGGAGGGAGGAAAGGAAGGAAGGAAGGAAAAGGAAGGGAGGGAGGAAGGAAGGAAGGAAAGTGGAGGGAGAGAGGGAGGGAAGGAAGGAAGAAAGGAAAGGAGGAAGGGAGGAAAGGAAGGAAGGAAGGAAAGTGGAGGGAGAGAGGGAAGGAAGGAAGGAAGAAAGGAAAGAAGGAAGGAAGGAAGGAAAGTAGGAAGGAAGGAAGGAAAGTGGAGGGAGAGCGGGAGGGAAGGAAGAAAGGAAAGCAGGAAGGAAGGAAGGGAAGGTGGAGGGAAGGAAGGAAAGTGGAGGGAGAGAGGGAGGAAAGGAAGGAAGGGAAAAAGGAAGGAAGGAAAGGGAAGGGAGAGAGGGAGAGGAGGAGGAGGGAGGAAGGAAGGAAGGAAGGAAGGACATGATCCATTGTGTAAAACTTAAGTTAATTTATGATTTTAGGGAGTCAAAGTGGAGGAATATCTGCCTTAACTCAGTACACCATTGTCCGGTTATCTTCTGCCCAGGTGGTTTCTGGTAAAATGGGAAATTGGCTTGACCCAAACTCATATCACAAGCTTGCCAGCCGTTTCCTTTTCTTCTATTTCCTATTGGAAACCCTAGTTTGTTGTTTTGGTGGGCTAAGTACATTCCTTGGGGTGTGTGTGTGTGTGTGTGTGTGTGTGTGTGTAAACTGCTAGGTTCTAATTGTCAAGAATGGAAATCAAGCCTTAAATGATTGCTGTGCAGTAGTAGTAATAACAGTACATAAATGCAACCATTGTGATTGTGTCACAGCGCAAAATGCTGCATTTCAAGCTTGGGGAGCGAAAAAAACAACAACCCTCCTTTGAAGAATCTTCTGTTTTTTTGTTGCTCGCTCAAAACTGGCATAACCGGCGGGTGGATCAGCTTCTTGGCCACAAGTAAGTCTATGGAGCTGTTGTCAACAAGAGGAGTGTCATAACAAATTGGGAGGCTGCAAGTGCTGCTTAGTTGTGTTGACAAAAGCTTATATCTGCACATGCAACAGATGTTCTACTCTGGACGTGGATGCTGTGATCCTTGCAAAGGAGATAATAGGAAATGAGTCGGATGAGAATCTTTGTCCCCCCTCATATTTTTTCCCCCTTTGTTTGGATTCTGGACTTTGGGATTCTGCTTATTTTTGATGGGGAATGTTAAATAAGCAAAAGGAATATCCTTCTTGTTGGAATACATTGTTGGAATGTATTTTTGTGTGACAACTACAGTAGTATTCAGCCAGTAGATGGCAGTGTTTACAAGTTTGGATCTATGGTATGTACTCTATGCTCTTTGGTTCTAAGTAGAGTTTCCTGTTTCCTGTTACAGTTTAAACAGTTAAGCAGTAAAGCACATGGTGACGGTGCTCTCCGTTTGATCTGTATATAAACTGAATTTCTAATTCTCTATATAAACAGAATTTCTAATTCTTCTGTACCTAAAACACAAACTTGTTCAATCCCTGCACTTCTTTGATTAAAGCAAAGATGAACAAAAGGCACCTTCTGGTTGACCTTGATTCCTGGTAACTTTGATGATCTTGATTTGTATAATTTCCTTGGCAGCAGCAGGAAAGGAGCTTTGCACTTTCATTTTCTGGGAGTTTCCTGCTGTTTACTTATTTAGATTGGTTTAGTTTGTTTTATCCTGCTTGTATTACTTTGTAAGTAACTCATGGTGGCGAACCTATCTATAATCCTTCTTCCTAATTTCCTTACAACAACAACCCCGTGAGGTGAGTTGGGATGAGAGAGAATGACTGGCCCAAAGTCATCCAGCTGGCTTTCATGCCTAAGGCAGGAGTAGAACTCACAGCTCCTAGTTTCCAGACCAGCACCTTAACCACAACACCAAACTGGCTCTCTGTTTGGCCAATATCTGCTATTCTTTGAAGGTTTCCTACGCAAATATTAAGCAGCTCATATCTGCCTTACTTTCCAAGCCCAACAAGGTTGGACAGGTTTACCATCAACTGAGACATCTATCTCAGTTAACTTACTCTGTACTCTTGCAGCATGTGCCCATGTCTGTCCTAAAGAAGAGAAAGAATGGGGCCTACCTGGAGCCAGGAAGCTTCTGGTTTTTCTCACAGGTAGCCTCTTCTCAGTAGACGAGAATCTTTGTAGCTCAGGGTGGAACTCTGTGGTCCTTGGTGCTCTCTGAGCTGGGTTGTTTCCTTGCAGTCGTTTCATGACCCAACTAGGTAACATCATCAGTGCTAGAAGGGGCTGGGATTTACAGAGAGGAGGAGGAGGAGGACGAGGAGGACTGTGGGATCCTTGGTGCTCTCTGAGCTGGGTGGTTTTCTTGCAGACGTTTCATGACCCAACTAGCTAACATCATCAGGGTTAAAAGGGAGTGGGGCTTGCTCTCTGTTTATCTACTAACAAACCCTGCCAGTATCTGTCAGAGTGTTCCTGGAGGTTCCTTGATTAGACTGTTTTTTACTATTAGCTTGTTTCTCTGAGTTGGTAGTTCCTCAATTAGGGTGTTGTTTACTTCTTGATTGTTGGTCTAGATTTAATCTTGGTGCTGATCTTAGCTTAGAGAGAGCAAAACCCACTCCCTTCTAGCCCTTCTTGAGTAATGAAATGTCTGCAAGAAAACCAACAAGCTCAGAGACCACTAAAGGGCACCATAGTCCTCCTCCTCTTCCTCCTCCAAAACTCCACTCCCTTCTAGCCCTGATGATGTCACTTACTTGAGTAATGAACTGTCTGCAAGAAAATCAGCCAATCTCAGAGGACCCCACCTGCAGTCTTCTTTTTTTTTGGGGGGGGGGGGCAGAAAACAGTAGAATAAATTGCAAGGCGGCTTGACTTTCTTCTTTCTAAACCCTTCGTGACAGCTGATGGAAAGCTGATTTTTGAACCATGACAACAAAAAGGGTGTGTGTGTGTGTGTGTGTGTCTTAAAATGAGGCTTTCTTTCTCTGGCCCTTTGGAAGGCGAGTCTTCTGGAGTCCCACCCGATCTGTTCGGCGATCTGCTTTCTTCTTGGCACGAGCTCCCAAGCTCAGTGGAAATATTCTGTTTTCTTCCCACTTGCACCCTGCTGTTGGCTCAGAAATATTACGGCCTGCTCATCGCCTGTTTTGCTGGATTGAAGAAAGCGTTTAGTAGCTCTGGCTGGCTTGAGGGTCTTCTGGGAATTGCAGGCAATCTGTCAGGCAGATTCTTAAATTCAGAACTGTGAAAGGCCTGTGCCATTTTGCGGGTCTCTCTGTGTGTGTGCGTTTTCTGCTTCCTCAAAGTCCAAGAGGAGTGCAAGGTGGTCCTTGATTTATGTCCACACATTTCTGTTTCCAAGTGAGACATTTGTTAAGTGAGCTTTGCCCCTCTTCAGAGACCTTTCTGGCCACCGCTGTTAAGTGAATCGCTGCAGTTGTTTAGTCCCACGGTGGTTAAACGAATTTGGCTTCTCCCATTGACGTTGCTCGTCAGGGGATAACATGACACCTGCAACCGTCATAAGTACATGCCAGTTGCCAAGCCTCTCAGTTTGGATCACGTGATCACGGGGATGCTGCAAAGGTCGTCAGGGTGAAAAATGGTCCTGCCGCTTTTTTTCAATGCCGTTGTAACTTCGAACTAAGTGAACTGTTATAAGTCTACAAGACCGCCTGTGCTGTAAGGCAAGGAGAGCGGATCCACCACAGCAATGTTAGCAATCCTAAACAGGCTATTTTTAAGACTGTTGCATTTGAGGTCTCGACATAATTGCGGTTGGGAAACCAGCTGTGCATGACTGCTAGCAAAAAAAAATAACCTCAGTGATCATTTGGACGTGCTCAAATGCAAGTTTAGACAGAGCTTCCCTGCTTTTATGGAGAAATCATGGACTTCTTGGGTGTGCAACAAGTTTGCTAAGTGCTTCTGTTGGTGGAAGTAAGAGCAAGGACTGAGTTACACGATGCCTCTTTCGGGTTAAGCCAGGTTTCCGATGATGTTGACGAAGCCTCTCGGTCATCCAGGCAAAGGTGTTTGAAACTAAGATCTTCTAGATTATAGAATGCATATTGTAACTGGTTAGCTCAGAGTTAGAACGAGAAGACACACCAAACATAGAATAACAGGATTGGAAGGGACCTTGGAGGTCTTCCAATCCAACCCCTTGTCCCTGTCAGGAGATCCTATTATCAAGGGTCTTCAAACTTGGCCCTTTGATGACCGGTGGACTTCAACTCCCAGAATTCCTCAGCCAGGCACACGTGCCTGGCTGAGGAATTCTGGGAGTTGAAGTCTACCGGTCATCAAAGGGCCAAGTTTGAAAACCCTTGTCCTACAGCATTCAGGACTTTCTTTGGACTTGATGGGATGGATACCCGTGATCATAGAAAGACTAGAATAATAGACTTGGAAGGGACCTATGAGGTCTTCCAGTCCAACCCTCTACCCAAGCAGGAGACCTGGTACCATTCCAGAGAAACCGGCTGCCCAACCCTTTCTCAAAAACCTTCCAGTGATGGAGCACACACACAACTTCTGGAGTCCCGCCGTCCACTGGATAATTGTTCTCACCGTCTTCCCAATTGTTCCGTGAAAAGAGAGGGGGGGGGGGGGCAACAGTAATTTTAAGATCCAGTCAGGTTCCTTAACAGGAAGAAATTGTGTTAAGTCCGAATTAGGTCATAATCTCCCATTCGTTTCTTATAAAATTGCCTGAGATGTTTTCTCTCTCTCTCTCTCTCTGCCTTCCTCTTTCTTTCTTTCTTTCTTTCTTTCTTTCTTTCTTTCTTTCTTTCTTTCTTTCTTTCTTTCTTTCTTTCTTTCTTTCTTTCTCTTTCTCTCTTTCTCTCTCTCTCTGTTTCTCTCTCTTTCTCCCTCTCTCCCTCCCTTTCTTTCTTTCTTTCTTTCTTTCTTTCTTTCTTTCTTTCTTTCTTTCTTTTTCTTTCTTTCTTTCTCTTTCTTTCTTTCTTTCTTTCTTTCTTTCTTTCTTTCTCTTTTTCTCTCTCCCTTTCTTTCTCTCTTTCTCTCTCTGTTTCTCTTTCTCCCTCCCTCCCTCCCTCCCTTTCTTTCTTTCTTTCTTTCTTTCTTTCTCTTTTTCTCTCTCCCTTTCTTTCTCTCTTTCTCTCTCTGTTTCTCTTTCTCCCTCCCTCCCTCCCTCCCTCCCTCCCTCCCTTTCTTTCTTTCTTTCTTTCTTTCTCTTTCTTTTTCTTTTTCTTTTTCTTTTTCTCTTTCTTACTTTCTTTCTCTCTCTCTCTCTCTCTCTCTCTCTCTCTCTCTCTCTCTCTCTCT
>JAKJMR010001002.1:82037-93847 GCA_024449315.1 Daboia siamensis
TATTCTATTCTATTCTATTCTATTCTATTCTATTCTATTCTATTCTATTCTATTCTATTCTATTCTATTCCACTCCACTCCACTCCACTCCACTCCACCTCACCCCACCCCAGCCCACCCTACCCTACCCTAGTGAAGAGAAGGACCAGGAGAGACATGATAGCAGGGTTCCAATATTTGAGGGGTTGTCATAGAGAGGAGGGGGTCAAGCTATTTTCCAAAGCACCAAATGGTAACTCATCAAGGAGAGATTCAACTGGGAAATAAGACATTTCCTGACAGTGAATACAATCAACAAATAGAACAGTTTGCCTTCAGACATTGTGGGTGCTTCATCACTGGAGGCTTTCAAGAACAGACTGGACTGCCACCTGTCAGGAATGGTGTAGGGACTGCTGTTTGGGCAGGGGGTTGGACTAGACGACCTCCAAGGTCCCTTCCAACTCTACTATTCTATTCTATTCTAATCTAGTCTAGTCTATTTTATACTCTATTCTACATTCTATTCCCTATCCTATCCTATCCTATCCTATCCTGAAGCTAAATGTTAGGGATTTGAAAAATATACAAGAATTCATAAGCTTGACATATAATCCTTTTAAATGCCAGTCATTTTTGACAAAGGCAGGAATGTGTTGATTTTGCTGGAAGAATTAAATGCTGTTTGAAACCTCATGGAAATTCCAGTGCAAAAGAAAACAGCATACATAGTTACAAGAGTTATGCTGGCTCTACCGTAGCAGGAAAAATATTAGGATGAGGCAGTAATAGCTGTCATAAATCTGCTAAATACTCTAGGTTTGGAGGGAAAAAAGAACTCTTGACCTTTGGAATATGGAGAACCCAATCAAATCATGTAGCAAGTATTTGGATGTAAAAAAGGGTATGTTACATAAGAAAAACACTCCAAACTATTTGGGGGGGGGGGGGAAATGCCACAACAGAAGGCATTCCAAACAGTGCTTTAAGAAATTCAAAGAACTTACTATTGAATCCAAGTAAAGATAAAATCACATTAAGTAATAGTGTTCTTTATAAAGAATGTTTTACCACACTATATTACTTCCAGTAAATATACACTACAGAAAAAAAGCTGGGGGTGCCAACCAAACCAGAGGGATGAAGTTAGTCATTGTACAAAAATGCTAAATTACACATTTGCTTGAAGTTGTTAAAGGTAAAACCTCTTCTGCATTTGCACAAAGGTCAAGTAGTAAAAGAATTAAACTGACCCTTGTGAAAAATAATTGGAAAGGGGAGTTAAAATATGGAAATCGGTGGCTGAAAAGGAATTGTAGCATGGAGAGAACATACATGTGGAACACATCCTGGATGTACTGATGAGTAGAATCTGGGTGGTGGTGGTGATGATCATGTTGATCATGCTGTTATCATCCATTCATGTCCAACTCTTGGTGATTCCCTGGGCCAAGTCTCTCCACATCTTCCAATCCTGCACTACTACCTTGAGTTGTTCTAGCTCTGGTTCGTGTCAGTTTAATGGTATCTAGCCATCATGTTTTTTGGAGGCCTAGTTTCCTTTTACCAGTAACTCTTCCCAACATAATTGCTTTTTTCAGTGAATTCCCCTGTACGACGTAGCCAAAATAAGTGAGACATCTGGGCCATACATGTAAATAAACAAGGAGAAATCTCCTGACAGCTAGAACAATTAAGGCTTGCCTTCAGAAGTTGTTGATGCTCCATCACTGGAGGTTTTTAAGAAGAAATGGGACAACCATTTGTCTGAAATTGTATAAGGTCTGCTCAAGCAGGGGGTTGGACTAGAGGTCCTCCGAGGTCCCTTTTTATTTTGTTTCTTATTCTGTTATTCTGATAAATTACTCTGTTACTCTGATAAAAGGAACTTTGAACACAAAAAAATTGTCCTCTCTTCCCACTATAAAATTAGTGTGGCACAATATTAATCCCATTCAGAGGTTACAAAGAAATCCTGTCCTTGATTGATGTTCCTCAAATGATATCTGCTCCTTGTAGCAGTTGACCCCTTGCTTGACATTCTTGCATTATGTTCCTTAGATGTAAGTTTTCTCCCAACAGTCTTTCCAAGGTAGCTTACGGGAAGTTTATTTTTGTTTTTATTGATATATCTGGCATCCTGACCAATTGTATGGACTCTTGGCGGCTCATATAAAAATGATAATCCTTGTAAATTATAAATAAAATCAGCTGAAACAAGATACATTATACCCTAGCACCGTTTATTAGAAGACTTGAAGGAACAACCAATAAATATCTTCCTGAACTCTTAAAATGTGGTGACATCCAGACCTGAATTAGAATAGATTAGAGCTGGAAGGGACCTTGGAGGTCTTCTAGTCCAACCTCCAGCTCAGACAGGAAACTCTATATAATTTCAGACAAACAGTTGTCCAATCTCTTCTGAAAAGCTTCCAGGGATGAAGCACCCACAACTTATGAAGGCAACTTCTCTTCCACTGGTTAATTGTTCTCACTCATCAGGAAATTTCTCCTTAGTTCTAGTTGCTTCTCTCCTTGATTAATTTCCATCCATTGCTTCTTGTCCTGCCTTCAGATACTTTGGAAAATAAGTTGACCCACCTCTCTTCTTTGTAGCAGCCCCTCAAATACTGAAAGACTTCTATCATGTCCCCCCTAGTCCTACTTTTTCTCTAGGCTGGCCGTTCCCAAATCCTGCAACCTTTCTTCATATGTTTTAGTCTCCAGGCCTTTAATTAAGACCTCATATGGCAGTGAAAGCTGGACCATAAAAAGGCTGAGTGCCAAAGAACTGAGGCCTTTGAACTATGGTGCTGGAGAAGACTCCCGCGAGTCCCTTGGACTGCAAGGCGATCAAACCGGTCAGTCCTAGAGGAGATCAATCCTGACTGCTCTTTAGAAGGCCAGATCCTGAAGCTGAAACTCAAATCCTTTGGCCACCTAATGAGAAGGAAGGACTCACTGGAGAAGAGCCTCATGTTGGGAAAGATTGAGGGCAAGAGAAGAAGGGGACGACAGAGAACAAGGTGGCTGGATGGAGTCACTGAAGCAGTAGACATGAGCCTAAATGGACTCCAGAAGATGGTAGAGGACAGGAAGGCCTGGAGGAACGTTGTCCATGGGGTCGCAATGGGTCGGACATGACTTCGCAGCTAACAACAACAACAAAGACCTTATAATCAGACCCCAGTAGCCAGAGTGTTCCAGAACATCTACAAACAAGTCCATGTTCCTCTAACATGTTTAAGAGTAGCAATCTAACGCTTTACGCAGAGAATGCAAGACAGATATTTTACCACATTAGTTGTTTTTTCTCATCTCCACCCTTTCTCACTGGAAGTTATTTAAGATGGGGCAAGGAGGACTTTTTACTCCTGGAGGACTCTGTCTCTCTTGGAATACCCTAACTCTGCCTGTGGAAACCTCAGTGTCGATATTTGTGTAGAAGAAAACAAACTAGGATTTATTGGCTCCAGAATCTGTTTTCTCAACTGCAACAATTAGAAGCTGGCAGAGTTAACAGTTTCGTCCTCCTTCTTCCCATTAAAAGCAACCACCAGGAGAAAAAGAACCAAATTGCTCCGCCCTGGCTGATGGGAGCCAGAAGCACTATGAAAATGATGAATTTCACCATTGCTTCTCTAACTGGCCTGCAATGTTGATATAAAAAAAAAAAAGGTGTTTTCTCTCCAGCTTTTGCAGAGCCCCGGTGGGAGATTGTTCCAAGTAATTTATGTTGTTCACTTGCTTATCGGGCCCATAATCCATCTAATGAATTGCCAGAAAAATCTTTAGTTTGCCTGCTGTCAGGCTTGCTAGCTGTTCAAAGATTTGCAGCTAGACTAAAGGGACCTTGTCAAGTTTTAACATAGCTCTGAAGACTTATCTCGTTTTTTGGGAGTTTTCCTGTCAAAATGAACTCTCCCTCAGCGTATTGCCGATGCATCTGTAGGGAATGGAAGGATGGAAAGAAATCTGGTGAAGATGTTGGTGGAGAAAATTTAATCCTTTACAAAGCTAACGAAGACCTTAGAAAACTGTATTTTATTTCCTTTTTTTTTTTATTTTGTGCTTGTTCTTCTGTCTACAGTGTATAATTTTGTCTCTTCTATGCTCTGCTAGTTTCTGTGCTGGCATATTCCAAGTCTCAAATGATAAATCCGTCAAAATGTAAAGAACTAATTTTGCTCAGAGCCGTAGTGGTGCAGTGGCTAGAGTGCAGTATCGGCTTGAGGTTGACTCAGCCTTCCATCCTTTCGAGGTTGGTAGAATGAGGACTATAACATAAATATAGAATATAAGTATAAATTCTATCCTGTAATGGTCTAAAATCCTAAAATAATGGATTCATCAGCCAATTAAGCTAAAGTAAGTTTGTAGTTCTACAGAGAAGTTTTCTTCCATTATTTTTCAGAAATCTTCCTTTCTTCCTTCCTCCCTCCCTTCCTTCCTCCCTCCCTCCCTCCCTCCCTCCCTCCCTCCCTCCCTCCCTCCCTCCCTCCCTCCCTCCATGATAGCCATGTATTTTGTTCATCAACCAGTTTTTACCACGACAGCTTAGAAGTCCCTTCCCTAATAAAGCTAGAGATAAATTGTGGGCGTTAAAGCAGAAGTCTCCAGTTAATGAGCTTTCCATAACCTAATCCCTTTTCTCTTTTAGTAAATCAGATTACGGGGGACTTTCGGAGAACGTTAATTTTCTGCTGCCAAGGATTTGACAGCTATCTGGGGTGTTAAGAGATGAAATCACCGTTCGAAAGAGGTCTCCAAACTCTTGGTGGACTATTCCTGGACTATTCTTCGCAGTCTTCTTGGCAAGGTTTTTCCAAAGTGGTCTGTCCTTCTTCTGCTTCCTAGGGCGGAGAGAAAGCGACTGGCCCAAAGTCA
Source organism: Daboia siamensis (assembly GCA_024449315.1). Taxonomy (NCBI): domain Eukaryota; kingdom Metazoa; phylum Chordata; class Lepidosauria; order Squamata; family Viperidae; genus Daboia; species Daboia siamensis. The sequence goes on from JAKJMR010001002.1 coordinate 86,907, forward strand.
CCAGCTGACTTTGTGCCTAAGGCGGGACTAGAAGTCCCGCTCTCCTAGTTTCTAGCCCGCATTGCAAATTCTGTATTCTAACAATTCTGTTCTTAAAGAGCTGTGGCCTTTCCCATGCAGAACAAACAGAGGAGGTGGCTTGCTTTGAGGGAACCTGCAGTTGATTTGTTCTACCTACCTGTCTCTTTTTTCCTGCAGGTAGCTTAAAATGCAGGGGTCCCACTGGATGAGAGCACGGCTGTCCCGTACGGCAATATAAAAATATGCCATTGACTGAAAGACTCTGCTCCTGTGGCTCAGGAGAGGTGGAGCCTATTGGACACATACTTCTTCAATTCTATCTCTCTAGAGATATTCCAAAAAAAAAAAAACCCCAACAACCCATATCCTCCCAAATAATCGATAGGTATCCTGGCCGTTCTGACATGACTTATCTCCTGTGGCTGCTTAAGGATGAACAGGCTGTGATTATATGGTGCAGGTGGCCAGGTTCGTCGGAAACATCAATAAGATAAATGTTATTTTTAGATCCTTTTAATAATGTTTTTATTTTAAAATTTACTTTTACTACTTGGGTTCTTATTCCGCCATTAGATCGTGCTCAGTGCATTTTTATACATGTACCCATGTACGTAAGTAGCCTGCAATTGGACATTTTACTGTTTCTGGCCCTAGGGCTGCCATAAACTGAGTGGAATTTGAACTGGTTTGAGGGCTTGGGGGAACCCTAAAAGTGGGGCAGCCCAGAGGACACGTCCTAAGGCAGGGGTGGCGAACCTTTTAGAGACCGAGTGCCTAAACTGCAACCCAAAACCCACTTATGGATTGTCGGGTGCCGGGTGGGCATGGCCAATTGGGTGGGACTAAAAATTTTTTTAGGTGGGACTAAAAAATCCAATCAATCAATTCCAACTTTGCAAGATCTTTTTTTTCCCCTTGAGAAGTTGAAATTGATTAATTGAACCTTTTGGTTTTTTTTTTTTTTTTGCACATGGCGGCAGAGGCCTAAAGCGAAAAGGTTTTATAAAACCCAGCTGAAGGCCTAGGACTGGGGCAAGGGAGCGCGTGCCCACAGAGAGGGCGCTGCGTGCCCCCTGTGCCACGCGTGCCAAAGGTTCGCCACCACGGTCCTAAGGGATTTCTCTGTCCCAGTGGTTGTAGTTGCAGCACCGCTTGATTGACCCAAATGACATCTCTCACCTGTCATTATTTTAAAGGGTTAACTATGGCAATAAAAGCCATTGTTGCAATTTTTCAATCTATATCACGCTATAAAACCTGTGCCCTTCTAATCCAGAGGTTCCCAAACTGTGGACCGTTACTGGGCTGTGGCATGCCAGCAACCCGTCCTCACAAACAAGCAAAGTCCCATCCGCAAGATGCAGGCAGCACACAAAACCACACCCTCTCCGGTCCGTGGAAAAAGTTCTCTCCACGGAACTGGTCCCTGGTGCCCAAAAGGTTGGGGGCTGCTGCTCTAATCAGCCAGTTTGTTGACTAGGTATGTCAGAATTGGGGGTCCGGATTCAGAAGACAACAATAAAGCTTCCCTCCTCTAACTTAGTTTGTATCAGCCCTTGGCCTCAGGATCTGCTGATAGCACCAAAGCAAGAGAATAAGACCCCTGTTGTGAGCACATGGGAGTGGATAAGTCTTGTGCCTCTTTCCTGCAAATGCTGCCACCATTTCTCTTCCCCCCCCCCTCCATGCTCAGAATGGCTTCTTTGGAGTCTAAAATTCTGCTACCCGAAATGTATTAGTTTGGGGAAGGAGAGATCCCCGTTTGAAGATCTGATTCCTCACAATTCTGACATCTGCTGATGTTCTCCAGCAAGTTCTGCGGGAGGAGGGGTTACCTATGTCAATTTCTCATTGGCTTATTGGTTTGTTTTATTCTTTCTTTCTTTCTTTCTTTCTTTCTTCCTTCCTTCCTTCCTTCCTTCTTTCTTTCTTTCTTTCTTTCTTTCTTTCTTTCTTTCTTTCTTTCTTTCTTTCTTTCTTTCTTCCTCCCTCCCTCCCTCCCTCCCTCCCTCTCTTTCTTCCTTCCTTCCTCCTTGCCTCCCTCCCTCCCTCCCTCCCTCCCTCCCTTCCTTCCTTCCTTCCTTCCTTCCTTCCTTCCTTCCTTCCTTCCTTCCTTCCCTCCCTCCTTCCTTCCTTCCTTCCTTCCTTCCTTCCTTTCTTTTTCTTTCTTCCTTCCTTCCTTCCTTCCTTCCTTCCTTCCTTCCTTCCTTCCTTCCTTCCTTCCTTCCTTCCTTTCTTTCTTTCTTTCTTTCTTTCTTTCTTTCTTTCTTTCAAAAAAAACAACCTTCAGGTTAGTTAATCTATCACGAAACCTTTTCAGGCAGGAGAGGAACAAGCAAAGGAGGCAGCTTCCAAATGGGAGCTTACAGGAACATCTTGTGTACATATTGGTTGAGAGCTGGTTGGCAAACGGAGCCGCCTTTCAGATGTGTTCTTTTGCCTATCGACGGAGCGCAGTTCTCGAGTACTTAATGTTCCGCTGATTGCATAAGTGCCGCTCTGGAAATATTTGGACAGGCTGGGAGTTCTTGTTTTCCTACTAGTTTGTTTTGCTGCCTGCCTGAGGCTGGAGCCGGTGAAAGAGGGAGTGAGAGGCTGCCGGTGGAAAAGGAATTCCACCACAGAGTTTATATATAACTCTTGGAGATATCTATCTCCCTCCCTCTCCCTCCTTCCCTCTCCCTCTCCCTCCCTTCGTCTCCCTCTCCCCCCTCTCTCTTTGTCCTTTCCTTTCCCTCCTTCCCTCCCTCCTTCCCTTCCCTCTCTCTCTCTTTCTCTCCCCTCCCTCTCTCTCCTCTCCTCTCCTTCTCCCTCCCTCTCTCTCCCTCCCTCTCTCTCCCTCCCTTTTTCCCTTCCTCTCCCTCTCCCCCCTCTCTTTGTCCTTCCATCTCCCCTCCCTTCTTCCCTTCCTCTCCCTCTCCCCTCTCTCTCTCCCCTCCCTCCCTCTATCTCCCTCCCTCCCTCCCTCTCCCTCCCTCCCTTCTTCTCTCCCTCTCTCTGACTTCCCACCCCAATGTTTCAGAGATGTTTGTCACCAAGGAAAAAGCACGGCCTCATTGTAGCTAGCTCTTAAAAGACTTCGCACTACTTTGATCATGGTCGCGTTGGTGCTAAAGTTCAGGAATAAAACTCTTCCAGAAATCTCTCGGATGACGCCAGAGGAATCCAAAATGACTAAATCAGCAAAGTCTTTCGTGGTTATGAAGATGTTTAACGCTGTTAATGAAAGCCATTTCCCTCTTTGCTTGGTCCTCTCTATGGTATGATCAGCTCCATGTTGTCTCAATTTCCCCAGCCCTTTGGAACCAGCAAAAAGCGACCGGCTTCACTAGTTGTCTAGATTAGAATAAACATCAGAAATATACTTTTGTAGAATTTGCTGTAGAGTTGGAGGGAGCTAACAGCTGTTTGATGGTAAGACGTGCCAGCCATCCTGGCTTCCGGGTTTTGTATCTCTTACTGCAGAACTTTAATAATAATAATAATAATAATTTTATTTGTATACCGCCCTATTCCCGAAGGACTCAGGGCGGTGAACAGGGCAAACATATAAAAATACAAAGATACAAAAGTTAAAAAGTTTACAAAGCCTGAGAATGGCCACAGTTGGAATACGGGGCTAGGGATATCCGAATCTAGTTCTGGTCACCATAATATATAAAAAAAGATGTTGGGGAGAAGATGCAGAGAAGAGGAACAAAGATGATTAGGGGTCTGGAGGCTAAAACATATGAAGAACAATTGCAGGAATTGGCTGTGGCTAGTCTAGTGAAAAGAAGGACTAGGAGAGACATGACAGCAGCCTTCCAATATTTGATGGGCTGTCACAGAAAGGAGTGGGGTCAAACCTCTCTTCCAAAGCATCAAAAGGCGAAGGAGAAACAACGAATGGACACTAACCAAGGAGAGAAGCAACCTAGAACTAAGGAGAAACTTCCTGACAGTCGGAACAATTAACCAGTGGAACCGCCTGCCTCCAGAAGTGGTGAATGCTCCAACACTGGAAATTTTTAAGAAGAGGCTGGACAGCCATTTGTCTGAGCAACGGGTTGGACTAGAAGACCTCCAAGGTCCCTTCCAACTCTGTTATTCTAAGTGGCTCTGACTTCCCCATTGACTTGGCTTGTCAGAAGTTTGCAAAAGGGGATCACATGACCCCGGGTCACTGCAACCGTCGTAACTACATCACGGGGATGCTGAAGTCACTTTTTTTCAGTATCATGACTTCAAATGGTCACTAAACAAGCTGGAAGTTTGGGCTCAGTTGTGGTCTTAAGTCAAGGACTGCTTATATTTGAAACTCTGGATATTAACATTTCCCTGAAAGTACATTGTATTTCATTGCCTATCTATCTACCCAGCATCTAAAAAAATAATATTCCTAGTATAGTTTTTTTGGGGAATGGTTCAATCCTTCTTGGATAATTTGATGTCACTTGCAAATCTGGCCATCTCCTTGCTCACAAAAGACATTTATGAATAAATTAAATAGCACAGACTCCAGAAAGGATGATAATGAATCTCACCGCTTGTTTTTCTTTTAAGACAAGAACTATCTTTTCTACTATTACCCTTTTTCCATATTTCCATTTACAACTTTGCTTCTGAGGAGTTTTAAGGAAAAGGATGCTGTTAAAAACTTTAAGAAAGCTAAAGTGAACAACACACTAGATTTCTATAGCCATCTGCTCGTGAGTTCTTAAAAATTCTTGAGTCTGTTTCATGCAGATTGAATAACCTGTTCATTTTTAATTGCCTAATTAATTCTAGAAGTTAGTCCACGTCCTTATTTATTCAGTTGCTGGGTCTGATAAAAGCAACTGAATATAAGTATTTGCACAACATTTTTCATGGAAAATCAAAAAAGCCCCCAGCAGCCATTATACATTTTGTCCCCTAACGCTCCGAATATTTTCCTGAGAAGTTTTTTTTCCCCCTTAAAGCTCCAGTCCTGATTTTGCTGCTGAATAACACCAGACACTTCTTCAGATATGCTGTCCCTGAAAATATAGGTTGCTGTTTATTTCTAAATGTTTTTTTCCCTCTCTAATAGCAATGCCATAATTTAGTTTTGTGACTGAAGTGAGGGTCCTTACTTGTATGATAGCCATTGTGCCTTATACAGTTGGTGGGCTGCAGATCATAAATTTGAATATTTTAAACTTCGTAGACTTTTGAGGTATTCTTTCCCTTGATCGTCCATCATTCCCAGAAGGAAAACGAAAAGATTATTTCCATCTTCCTATGATAAAATCTTGATTGCTACACTTGTTGTTAGCAATTGGAATCACTAGACTGGACTGAACTGAACTGGACTGGACTGAACAGGACCAGACTGGACCAGACCAGACCAGACTAGTCTAGACTAGACTAAGACTGGACTGGACTGGACTGGACTGGACAGGACTAGACTGGACCAGATCAGACCAGACCAGACCAGACTAGACTAGCCAGACAGGAGCGGACAGGACTACACCAGACCAGACCAGACCAGATTCACAATGACCGCAGGAGAGTGCAACCATCTTAAATATGAGCCAAGCGCCTGAATTTTGATCACATGATCATGAGGATGCTGCAATGGTCATAAGTCTGAAAAACAGCCACAAGTCCCTTTTTTCAGTGCTGATGTTACTCCAAACAGACTGTTGTATGCAGAAGACTCCCTGTAAATCCCGGGATGATGTGTGTGTGTGTATATATATATATATATATATACACACTTCATTAAATAAAAAGCAAGCATGGAAATCAACAATTCTTGCATTGCAATGCATCATTAAAATGGGATTTCTCAGCTCATTTAGTCTGAATCTGCATGACACGTTGTAGTTGGGACTTTGCTCTGGGCAGACTTTTTCAATTCATCCCTCGAAGGGAAGATCTTTCTGAAGGGATAGCTATTTCAATTTCCAATTTGATTCTTGCTGTGTAATTACTTGGGTTAGCAGTCAACTCTTGTCTCCGTTCTGGCAAAAGAGGAGGTGGGACTTCCAAAGTGATCTTCACAAGGATGGTGCTCAGATGTTTTCCCTAACAACCGTTGCTTGTTTTATAGTTTCACCTTAATAACTTCTCTTTGCTCTGTTGAAGAGGAACATCAATCACGGGGTTTTGTAGCTGGCTGCAATCCGGTGTTCTCTGCCTGCATGTAAATATTTTGTTAGCAAAGGAACTTTATGACTTCACTTTTGTTGTTTTTTTTTAAGACACCTGGTGAAAGTTTTTCTTCTTCCACTATCCTTATGATTTTGTGACATAGCTTGCTCTCTTGGTGTTATATTTAAGACATTCACTGTTGCCAAAGACTCTCCGCCCCACACACGCATTAGTGTCCCTTTTGTAGTCTTGCTTTGTTTGTTTTAGCGAGTGAGAACCAGGATGGAGAAATCAATGGCGAATTGAGCTAAGGAATAAATGTTTTTCAGCTTCTACGTTTCTCAGCCAATTATCTCGCTTAACAGAATAACAGAGCTGGGAGGGACCTTGGAGGTCTTCTAGTCCAACCCCCTGCTCACGCAGGAGACCCTACACCATTGCAGACAAACGGCTGTCCAGTGTCTTCACCCGCCGCTTCTCAGGGCAAGCCAATTCTCAGCCAGTTATCTTGTTTATTCTAGACGGGGTTCTAAAGGGAATTCAAATGACACCCACAAAGAAATATGTGAGACAGAAAGAGGAAATCGGAAGTGCCTTCAGCAGTGTCGGTCAGAGAATATTCCAGTTGTGGTCAGAAATGGTATGTCGGGCTGATATTAACTTGGTCAGACTCAAGTCCTCTGGGGGCCCTCGTGATCATCCTGTCAGGGTCTACTTACTGTTTATACTCTGAGAGTGAGTAATCAAAATAATTGGTGTGCTACATGCCACTTTTGATTTTTTTTCTTCCAATACACACACACACACACACACACACACAC
>JAKJMR010001002.1:93947-108549 GCA_024449315.1 Daboia siamensis
ACATACATACACACACACACACACACACACACACACATATGTATGTAGATCTTTGGTCATTCGGGTTTTTCCCCACGTAGAATTGGAGGTATCAGGGCAACGTTTCGACGAAATCTCATCCGTCATCTTCAGGTTTCAGCTTCCTTCTTCTGGGAGAAGTGTGTGGGAGTGGCTGTATATGTATGTATATATGTATGTATGTATGTGTATATGTATATGTATATGTTAAATGTTAAATGTTTGTTAAGCATTCAGAATACACTTGCTTAGTCCCAGACACGGGACAAATCTTATTTCCTGTTTCAGCCTAGCCCAAGGCCATCTACAGGCAGTAGCCACAGCAGTGGCAGCTCATATTTTGTGTAATTTTTTTGGCTTGCTAACAAATATATATCTTATTTACCAAGATTCCCTTTTAATGTAATTCTCTGTTCTAGACAAAGGAATATTCATTGCCATAACGACACGGTATTATGCCAAAAATGCAAATCTGTAACTGTACAGTACATTGGCTTCCTGAAAGTGAGAATAGCTATAGGAATAAGAGAGTGGGGAGGGACCTTGGAGGTCATCTAGTCCGACCCCCTGCTCAGGCAGGAGCCCCTACATCATAAGAGACAAATGGCTCTCCGATCTCTTGTTGAAAACCTCCAGGGATGGAGCACCCACAATTCCTGGAGGCAAGTTGTTGCCTTTCTCCTCCCCCCCCCACCCCCCACCCCCCATCGGTCTTCTCCAGGTTATCTGCCAATGTCCAGTCAGGGATGCTTCTTGGTCACTCTCTGTGTTGGGGAGAAAATGGGGCGGCAGGAAGCTAAACAAAATTATAATTGCTGGTTTACATTCTATTCTCTTTCATTTATTTGTTTCACAGAAGTTTGGATGCTTTGATTTGATTAACCATAATGCCTGAAGATTGCACTGTTTTCTTTCTTTCTTTCTTTCTTTCTTTCTTTCTTTCTTTCTTTCTTTCTTTCTTTCTTTCTTTCTCTCTCTCTCTCTCTCTCTCTCTCTCTCTCTCTCTCTCTCTCTCTCTCTCTTTCTTTCTTTCTTCATGTTAAAATTATATGAATCCATCCACTGTGTATATGTTACATACAAGAATGGAATGGAATGGAATAGAATAGAATAGAATAGAATAGAATAGAATAGAAATATGGAATGGAATGGAATGGAATAGAATAGAATACAGTAGAGTAGAGTAGAGTAGAATAGAATAGAATAGAATAGAAATATGGAATGGAATGGAATGGAATAGAATAGAATAGAATAGAAATATGGAATGGAATAGAATAGAATAGAATAGAATAGAATGGAATGGAATGGAGCTGAAAGGGACCTCAGAGGTTTTCTAGTCCAGCCCCCCGCTCAAGCAGGAGAACCTATACCATCTCAGACTGTCTGTCTAGCCTCTTCCTAAAAATCTCCAGTGATGGAGCACCCACGATTTCTGGTGGCAAGCTGTTCCACTGGTTGATTGTCTTCACTTTCATGGGTTGTTTTTTTTTTTTTTGCCCCTAATACTGGCAGATTATCTTTTTGTCAAGATAAAGTCTCTGTGAAATATAACATATTTTAGGTTGCATGGTTTGTATCTTTTAAAATCTCCTCTAACCAAAAAAAAAAAGGGACTCAGATTTAGATCTTTGCCTTTCAAAGATAGTATCCCATCTGACATATTTCCTTTTGATTTGCACTGGAGAGGCTCCAGTTTGTACCCAAACTTTGAGAATTTATATGCTAACCCTTGAAAATTGAATCAGTTTGGTCAATGATCATCATGATGTAGAACTGTGACTCTGTTGCTTGCTTTCCAGCCTCTGTAACAATCACCCTGCATTGGCTCCCACCTCCATGGAGCTCATATCATTATCGGATTTAGAAATTGTACCAAAGTAACTTCAACCACCGTTTTGAGAATCGTACTTAAAAAATACAGTTTCTGATTGGTCGCTTGGGATGTCTTTCCAGGATGAGACCTGTCCAAAGTTTTATTTCCTGAGATGGAACAGCAAATCCTCAGACTTCCCCTATCATGTTCTGAGGTTATTTTGATAACTGACTCAAAATAGAAAATAAAAAATCCAACAGACATCCCACCTGCTCCTTGATGCTAGACATAAAGCATTAACGAATGAAGCAACCAACATATTATTGGATCGGTGTAAACGGAGTTCCTTTACTAGCTGCAATAGAGGCTTTAATAATTATTGGGGAAGTTATCTGGAAAAGACTCCAGTGATATTTTTGAAAGTTCCCAGCATTAAGGAACAGGAATTCCTTTATTTTTGGAGACAAATTTCCACCATCCTTCCTAATTGACCAACTGGGTAGATATCTAAAGGTTGAATCGTGGCAACTGGACCAGACTCTGCAGATCAGAGATGTTTCGTTGTTCATCCAAGCAATTTCATCAGTCAGAGCAAAATTAGTTAGGCAGAAAGTTGTTGGAATGTACCAACAACCAACTTCAGGCATGTCTCCCCAAAATGGCTTGCAATGTGTCAATGAAGACTCAATCATCCAGGCCAAAGGGGTCTAAAGATTGAATCGTGGCCACTGGACCGAACTTTGTGAATCTGAAATGTTTCATTGCTCATCCGAGCAACTTCGACAGTCAGAGCAAACTATGAGAAATGTCTCAGATTCACCAAGTTCGGTCCAGTTGCCGTGATCCAACCTTTGGCCTGGATGACTGAATCTTCATTGACACACTGGACAGATAAAATTCTGGTTTAATCTATGCCACCTGGGAAGTGAGGCACGGTACTCTTTGACTTTGATGTGGTCCCATCCTCCTCCTACAGTTCGTAATTACTGTACAATCTCTGACGTAGTAACTTTGGAGTGGCGAGCAAAAATGATGTGGATTTGTTTATTTATATTCTGCCTTTATTGGTTTTGCAAATTTATTTTAGGTGGCAAACATTCCTCTTCCTGAGGGATGAAACACCTCAGGAGAGATTGGAGGAAATGAATATGTAAAGCCCAGAGGACAGGAAGGAAAGGGGAGATAGGATTGAAACATTTAAATATATTAAAGGTGTGAATAAGCTTCTAGAAGGCAGCATTTTCAGTGTTAAACAAAATGAAGAATGTGAGGCAACCTAGAACTAAGGAGAAACTTCCTGACAGTGAGAACAATTAACCGGTGGAACAACCTGCCTCCAGAAGTGGTGAATGCTCCAACACTGGAAGTTTTGAAGAAGAGACTGGACAGCCATTTTGTCTGAAATGGTATAGGGTCTCCTGCCTGAGCAGGGGGTTGGACTAGGTGACCTCCAAGGTCCCTTCAAACTTTACTTTTATGATTATGATTAGGTAGATAACATCCAATTGATAGGAGGGAAGCTCAAAAATAATGTACAGAAAAAAATAGTGGAAGCTCAGCACCAGCTTCCAGCAGAGGCAGAGGGTCAATGGAAATAGAAATAGCCCTTAGACTTATATGCCACTTCACAGTGCTTTACCGCCCTCTCTAAGCGGTTTACAGAGTCAGCCTATTGCTCCCAACAATCTGGCTTCTCGTTTTACTGACCTCAAAAGGATGGGAGGCTGAGTCAACGGAGTTGGTCAGGATCGAACTGGTGGCTGTGGGCAGAATCAGCCTGCAGTCATGCATTCTAACTCCTGCACCACCATGGCAGAATGGAATGGGATATGGAATGGGATATGGAATGGAACAGAACAGAACAGAAATAGAATAGAAATAGAACAGAATGCTGAACAGAACAGAATCCCCGGCAGCGAGCAGTGAATTAGCCTGCAATACTGCATTCTAACCATTAAGCCACCAATGATCCTCTCTGGGTTTAAACGTGCTTGGGTTATGTCTGTCATCAGTCAAAAATAAATAAAAAATAAATTAAAAAAAATGAATAATAATAATAATAATAAAATAAAAACAAATAAGAAAGTAAAAAAATTCATAATGCAAAATAATAAATTAATAAATTCAAAAAGAAAACTCCAACACAAGCCCCACCCCCCGCCCCCACAAAAACATTCAAAGTGCAGACTGGCTGGACCAGCAAGTCCTTTTCTGCTATGAGTTTCCTATTTTTCTATGCACTGTAGTGCCTTGGATCCAAGGAAAACCATGCAGGTAGGGATGACAGAGATCTTGGCTGGCTCACCTGAGTGCAGAGGATCAGCATGAAACAAGCGGGGGGTTTTCCTTGAGAAAAGTTTCTCGCCTGAATGAAGTCAGCAAGGAACTCATTGCATTTTTCTTCCGCTCAAGGGGCACGCGTTTCCCTTCTGCCTCTATGAACCGAAACACAGTAGGAGCTGCTTTGGAAAAGAGTGCTCGTTTCATCCATTGGATTGATTACATTCCTCCTATATCAATACCAAAGTGGCAAAATCTAAATTAAGCCAATACGATTAAAGATCAGATTTTGTTTCTTCAAAGAAGATCAAATAACCTCATTGCACTAGGGGAGAATGTTAGCAAATGGGTTGCTAATGTAAAAAAGAAAGAAAGAAAGAAAGAAAGAAAAGAAAGAAAGAAAGAAAGAAAGAAAGAGAAAGCAGCCTGTGTCTCTCTTATTTACCAGCCTTATCAAACTTACAGGCAGATCTCTAAAATTAATCTGAGAACCTAAACAATTCAGGATTTAAAAAGCTAATTTTATAATGTAATTTGACCTTGTCTGCACAGGGAAGAAAAATCCAAGCAATGTAGCAAAAGAAATCTTACAGCTAGGAAACAGAAGGACCTGATTTGTACCAATAAGAAACTCCAGGAAGCAGATGTATTATTAAAGAATTTTAGGACACATTATATCCAATGAAATTTAACAGAATAACACCGTTGGAAGGGACCTTGGAGGTCTTCTAGCGCAACCCTGCCTACTCAGGCAAGAAACCCTATACCATTTCAGACAAGTCTCTTCTTCAAAACTTCCAGTGTTGGAGCATTCACCACTTCTGGAGGCAGGTGGTTCCACTGGTTAATTGTTAGAACTGTCAGGAAATTTCTCCTTACTTCTAACCACCATGTACGTTGATTCCTATAAATGAGTATTTGCAGCTCAGGGTTGAAATGGGGAGTCCTTGGTGGTCTCTGACTTCGTTTTCTTGCAGACGTTTCATTACCTAGGATAGGCTAGCTCTGATGACATTACCTAGTTTGGATAATGAAACATCTGCAGAAAAAAAAAATCAGGTTCGGAGAGCTTCAAAGACCCCACATTGATTCCTGCATCCCAAAATTCCTGCATGTCATGATTTAGAGCATTTTATTAATTCTATCTGCATGATTCTAAAGAAGTATGTTGTAAAAGAAACCATTTTATTTTTTTTTAAAAAAAGCAAGTAAGCAAGAAAATAAATCCTGCAGAATATCTCTAACTCAGGACTGAAGTGTTGGATCCAGGGTTTCAAGGTGGATTGTGTTTTTCCAGATGTTTTCCTACCAATAGTGGTAAGTCAAATCTCTGCGTGAAGAAAAACAACCTTAAAAAAAGAGCAAGGACTCAGCAACGAAAATCCTATTAAGAAAAGCAACTTCATAGACACATTAATGATGGATAATTTTGTCAGTAGCTTGCCACTGCCTTGTTCCGTGAATTCGTGAGATATTTTATATATTTATTTTATTTCACATCCTAGCCCCCTGCTCCTGGGATTTTTGGGAAGTCTCCCATTCAAGCTAGAACCAGATCTGGCTCTGCTTAGCTTTTGGGGGAGACAAAGTCAATAGGTGTTACCACCTGCTGTGGATGCGTGATATATGTAGAGGTTTTCAAATTAGCCAAGATCTGATTTGAATTCACGATTTGTCTCTATTTTACTTTGGTTTACAGTTTGATTTGAATTCTGGATTTGAACCTGAAGCTGAATTTGAACCATTGAGCTGAATTGCTGAGATTAAAAAATTCAGGTGGATTGAAATGTGGTAGCTTCCAGTTAGTTTGAAAGTACCTAACACAACTCTCTGTTGGGGCTTCTGACCTTTGGAGAAGACAGTACTTTCTCTCCTAGAGTTCTCTAAAGAACTTGATTTTGGTTTTATGCCTAGGGTTGATGGGTTTGTGTAATGCCAGGCACAAAGGATCAAGTCCATATATTATATTGCAGCACAGAAGATTTATTCAAGCCAACACACAACAATCTGGTCAACACTAAGACCAATAAAATGGCACTGGATAAAGGTCAAAGGAGTTTGGGGAGGGGGCTGCACTTGGATTGTTGGTGGCATCTTAAGGACTAGAAGCTGATGGCACACTTAACTCCGACCTTCAGTCTGCCTGTTCTTCGACCCTGGTTTGGTTAGATTTTTATTGTTTGATTGTTTTAGTCTAGGCTGTCTCTGAAGTTGTGTATTTTGAACAATCAAATTTTACACCTGCACAAAACAAGATGCAGAGTCATGACAACATGTTTTCCTACCAAGATGTCGTCATGAAAACATTCATCAGGGGTTGTTATTTTGTGTTTGAATTTGTAAGATATCCAAGGTCTATATGGGTGTTGGCTGAGGAATTCTGGGAGTTGAAGTCCACAAGTCTTAAAATTGCCCAATTTGGAGACCCCTGAATTAAAGATCTGAATAATTGAAGGCAAGAAGACTGTGGCTCCTGCTGTGCTTTAAATCTAGGTTTTCTTCTTTTTCCCATTCTGAAATAACAGTTGCTAGATAAATGTTAAAAAAGGTAAAGGTAAAGGTTCCCCCGCACATGCGTGCTAGTCGTTTCCGACTCTAGGGGTCGGTGCTCATCTCCGTTTCAAAGCCGAAGAGCCAGCGCTTGTCCGAGGACGTCTCCGTGGTCATGTGGCCGGCATGACTAGACGCCAAAGGCGCACGGAACGCTGTTCCCTTCCCACCGGAGTGGTCCCTATTTTTCTACTCGCATTTTTACGTGCTTTCGAACTGCTAGGTTGGTTGAAGCTGGGACGAGTAACAGGCGCTCACTCTGCTACGCGGCACTCGGGATTCGACCCACCTAACTTCCGACCTTCTGATCGACAAGCTCAGCGTCCTAACCCACTGAGCCACCACGTCCCTTCAGATAAATGTTAGGAGAGCATTATTCTGAATATGACTTCAGTGCATTGGTTCCAAGTCAACAATAGAAATAACTTTCAATGGTGTTGGTCTTGCTCAAAATATGCCCACATGCATACTCCTCAGATAAAGTGATCAAACCTGTTACTTTCCGTGTAGCCACAAAACTTTACAAGCAGGAGATAACATGCCCTTAAAAGCTATCACTGAATTGCTTTCATAAATGCATGCTAATTTACTTCCAGTTAGATTAGCTTAATTTGTAAACCTTATTAATCCCAAAGGTTATTAATCCCTCCCTTCCTGCTTCACTCTGTAAGATTTGCCGAAAGAAGCTTCTTAGTTGAGAAGTGAAGTGTCTTCCAAGAAAAACAAGGAAGTCCAGTTGCCTCCTGAAAAAGCATCTTTGGGATTGATCTGCAAACTACAAATTGCTCCTCAATCTGCAGAGCTCGAAAAAGAAAGGGTTTGATCAAGCTGAAGAATGTTGCAAATGGAAATGGAAATAGAAGTAGAACAGAAAGGAATGGAATGCAGAATAGACTAGACTAGACTAGACTAGACTAGACTAGACTAGAATAGAATAGAATGGTAAAGGTAAAGGTTCCCCCGCACATGCGTGCTAGTCGTTTCCGACTCTAGGGGCCGGTGCTCATCTCCGTTTCAAAGCCGAAGAGCCAGCGCTTGTCCGAGGACATCTCCGTGGTCATGTGGCCGGCATGACTAGACGCCAAAGGCGCACGGAGCGCTGTTACCTTCCCACCGGAGTGGTCCCTATTTTTCTACTTGCATTTTTACGTGCTTTCGAACTGCTAGGTTGGCAGAAGCTGGGACGAGTAACAGGCGCTCACTCTGTTACGCGGCACTCAGGATTCGACCCGCCAAACTGCCGACCTTCTGATCGACAAGCTCAGCATCCTAACACATTGAGCCACCGCATCCCTAGAATAGAATAGAATAGAATAGAATAGAATAGAATAGAATAGAATAGAATAGAATAGAATAGGTTTTATTTGGCCAAGTGTGATTAGACAGAGAAAGAATTTGTCTCTGGTGCAGAACTCTCAGTGTACATGCAAAATAACAGAGTAATGATCATATATCAAAGTAATAATCATAATAATTATACAAATAAGAGAAGGTAATGGATAATAGTAATAAAAAGAAAATATTTTGCATAATTTTCTGTCCTTTCCAAGAAAAAAAGTTCCTTTATGGTCTTAATTTTTTTTAATGCTTTAATTCAGGTATTCAGGCATCTTCTTCTGTGACGCTCTGATGAATTTGAACACTCTTTGAAATACCCTGTTCAGTGTGTGTCTGGTGGAGTTACAAAGTATTAAGTGACAATATGATCTTTAAACTATAGATTAATCCAACTGAATCCAGTGGTCCAAATATAGGTATATATGTTTAAGTAAAGATTTTCTAAAGGAAAAGATTAAAACTCTGCCGTGTGGAGAGTGGCACCTTGTACAAGAGTTTTATGAAAGTTAAATTAACTCTTAAGCCAGACGATTGATCTGGCTGGCTCAGGAATTCTGGGAGTTGAAGTCCACAAATCATAAAAGAGCCAAGATTGCCCAGCCCTGGGTTAGCAAAACAGTACCTCTAATTCCCCCAGATGCTCCCGGATGGCTTTCAGAAAACTTTTTTTTAAAAAAAAATAACCCCAATCTCACGATATTTCCTTACAGTACAAGAAGCATCATTAGATGCTGGGCGTTTCCAAGTTTTATCTTTTAATTATTTTAAATGGCGACTTAATTCTCTTTCTCCCCCCCCCCCCCCCAAAAAAAACCCAAGCTTTTAAAAGGATGAAAATATTAAGCTGCAGGAAATTCTGCTATCTGTAGCAGTTCCAAATTGATCTAAGCCTCCAGAGAAACAGCCCTGGAAAGAAAGCAAAGAATATTTATTGATTATCATCCAGGAGCAAGGCCACAGAGGAAAATTACTATTTACGACTGGCAATTGATTGAAATTGGCTATTCTGCCTGACAGTAATCCTACGCCATCTCTGGAGGTGACAGGAAGCAGGTATCCCGGTCGACAGGCTGTAGGGTAGGGTCTAATTTAATCTGGGTTTTAGGAAAAAAAAATGTTCCTAGGAAGCTGGAATAAGAAACAACTAGTTGAAATGGGATAAGAAGTCACAAATTCTCTCTCAGTGTCTGCCTTTGACTGCACCAAAAAAACTCTTCAAATATTCTTAGAAAAGGTAGAATGGATGAAGAACAGTCTTTGAACCAAACCGTAGATGAGATTCAACTATATCTTTTTTTTAAAGCAAAAAGTTTGGGAATATAATACCAGAACTTCTCTTCTCTTCTCTTCTCTTCTCTTCTCTTCTCTTCTCTTCTCTTCTCTTCTCTTCTCTTCTCTTCTCTTCTCTTCTCTTCTCTTCCCTTCCCTTCCCTTCCCTTCCCTTCCCTTCCCTCTCCTCTCTTAATTCTGCATAATATTGTATTTATTTAATTTTGTCATATTTGTGTAGTGTGTATCAGAGGTGATGACCCTTTGAGAGCTGTATGGAACGAAATTTCATTTTAGGATGCTGAGCTTGTCGATCAGAAGGTCGGCAGTTTGGCGGGTCGAATCCCGAGTGCCGCGTAGCAGAGTGACCCCCTGTTACTCATCCCAGCTTCTGCCAACCTAGCAGTTCGAAAGCACGTAAAAATGCAAGTAGAAAAATAGGGACCACTATGATGGGAAGGTAACAGCGCTCCGTGCGCCTTTGGCGTCTAGTCATGCCGGCCACATGACCACGGAGACGTCCTCGGACAAGCGCTGGCTTTTCAGCTTTGAAACGGAGATGAGCACTGGCCCCTAGAGTCGGAAACGACTAGCATGCATGTGCGGGGGAATCTTTACCTTTTTTTAAATTAGTGTACATTCAAAGTGACAATAAAGTTATTATTCTATTCTACCCTTCCCCCATTCTCCTTCCTCTTCTCCTCTCCTCTCCTCCATTTTTCCCATCTCTCTGCTTTGGATCATTGTTTTTGAAACTTTGGAAAGATCTACATTTAGCTTTGCTACCTTCAGTGGAAATCCAGTTTTGCATTGGGAACTCCTCACTGAAGGTCCCAGGTTTGACTTGGGATCAAGCCAAACCCAATATGCATCTCTCACCATTGTCTGTAATTGCTCCATTTGTCATGATTTTCATGTTGTGGCAGATTTATATTTTAAAAAACACCTTAGTTCATCATATTAGTTGGCTTTTTTCTTACCAAATTGGTATGCCTGGCTGCTTTTGTTATTGCTTTTGTTATCAGGAGGATTGAAAATGTAAAACCTCCTTTCATTTTCACTCTTCTTTGCTGATCCTCTCAAAATCAGTGATTTGTGTTCTTGTAATGGCATTAAGTAACAAAAAAAAAGAGATGTAAGCATGTAATGTATTTTGTGTTGAGGACCTAATCAACGTTTTGAGCCGAGTCGGAGGGCTGCAGCCAATCTGTGGCATGTTTGTTTTTAGCCCTTCTTAATTTCTGCAATTATTGTTTTGTTCTAATTTGAAAGGGTAACACTGACATGCAACATTTTGTTTCTCCTAAAATTGATGCTAGCAAAGATATGGGAAAGATATTTAGTAGTGAACACCCTAAATCTTTCAGGATCGTGATGTGACAACTAGAAAATATTTAAGAACAACTACAGTATATTAAGGTTGCACAAACATAAGGGCTCGGAAAAAGAAAATCGTATTTCACAAATGAAGGCGGATATTTGGGTCCCAGGATAACGTTGCAGGATCTAATCTGGATTGGTCATCAGAGGTTTTGTCGTCTGAGCTTTTTGACTCGTTCTGGAGTAGCCATTAGAGAGAAGTTCCAGGAATGTCCAACTTCTCCCTGGCAGTTACTTATGGACCAAGTTCACACAGGTTTTGGAGCATGGCTTGATAGTTTGAATTTTGTCCTCCAACCATTTCCTTTTTCTCACCTGTTTGACGAGGGTCCTAATAATATTCTCCAGGTGAGTGACTGGTTCTTCGAGTTGGGATAGGCAATGCCCCTTGTGCATATTGGTGGCTGCTTTATACTTGCCCAATGGCAGTCCTCGATTAAGACCTCTCACATACATTTACTCAGCTGTGATCGTAAGCTGAGGACTACCCTGGAACAATCTAGATCTGAGAATATCTGAGAATGAGAATCCGAAATAGAGCGATCATTGCTCATATTGATGGTGGCTAGCATACCAGTTTAAGCGAGAACAAGTTTCTTTGTTCTTTGTTCTTTCTTAGACTAGGATATTTGTGGCTCTAGTGATAAAGGTGGATTTGGAAACATCCCCAAGCTGATCCTTTAGGTCACACATGTCAAACACAAGGCCCGGGCTCCAGATCCGGCCCGTGAAGTGATTTCATGCGGCCCGCGAAGCCATCCTGGAAACAGTGAGGGAACGGCCCCCACTGCCTTGGCCCTGGCCCAGAGACCCCCCTTCTGCCAGAGACCCTCAGATCTGTCCCACTCCTGCCCAGGCCCCCATAGGCACCCTTGATGCCAACGATGTAGAGCTGGCCACGCCCACCCAGTAGGCCATACCCACTCTGGCCACGCCCACCCAGTAGGCCACGCCCACCCAGGCCACACCCACTCGCCCCCCTGAGGGCAACCGCAATGCTGATGCGGCCCTCAATGAAATTGAGTTTGACACCCCTGCTTTAGGTGGAAAACATGACACAGCATTACAAACCAATTTCCAGCTTCACTTTATTGCCTGTCATCCAGTCTGTTACCTTAGCAAGTACCGAATATAAAGATGTCTGCTGACTCACACAGATCTGATCAGCATACTAAGGACTCTATTTTCCAAATCCCCAGATGAATTAATTCGTCAGTTTTACGCAGGAATTAAAGAGTTCCAGCCTTCTTCACACTTTGCATAATTAACTTGGATGCCTTTAAGGAGGCATCGGATCAATTCACTGGGGACCAGCCGCTCAAGGGCTGCTGGTCATGAGGTTTCCACATTACCTCCAAGTTGGCAGCTGCAGACATCCAACTACCAGTTGAACAGAAGAAAGATGGGGAATAGCATCTTTCCATCTCCTGCTGGTGCATCTGCTTGGCTATTAGGAGAACAACAAGTTTTTTTGTGTGATCCAGCATAATTATTCTTACTGCATTCATCCAAACACAGCTGTCCAGAAATGTGAGCAGCTTGGAGTGTGGGGTTTGCAGGGAGGAGGAGGAGGAGGAGGAGGAGGAGGAAGAGGAGGAGGGCTGTGGGGTCCTTGGTGCTCTCTGAGTTTGGTTGTTTCTTTGCAGATGTTTCATGACCCACTAGGTAACATCATCTGTGCTAGAAGGGATTGCGGTTTGCATGGAGGAGGAGGAGGAGGACTGTGGAGTCCTTGGTGCTCTTTGAGCTTGGTTGTTTCTTTTGCAGGCGTTTCATGTCCCACTAGGTAACATCATCCATACTAGAAGGGATTGCGGTTTGCATGGAGGAGGAGGAGGAGGAGGAGGAGGAGGAGGAGGAGGAGGAGGAGGAGGAGGAAAGACTGTGGGGTCCTTGGTGCTCTCTGAGCTTGGTGGTTTCCTTGCAGACATTTCATTACCCAGCTAGGTAACTTCATCAGTGCTAGAAGGGAGGAGGAGGAGGAGGAGGAGGAGGAGGAGGAGGACTGTGGGGTCCTTGGTGCTCTCTGAGCTTGGTTGTTTCTTTTGCAGACGTTTCATGTCCCACTAGGTAACATCATCCATGCTAGAAGGGATTGCAGTTTGCATGGAGGAGGAGGAGGAGGACGAGGAGGACGAGGAGGACGAGGAGGACTGTGGGGTCCTTGGTGCTCTCTGAGCTTGGTTGTTTTCTTGCAGACATTTCATTACCCAACTAGGTAACATCATCCATGCTAGAAGGGATTGCAGTTTGCATGGAGGAGGAGGAGGAGGAGGAGGACGAGGAGGACGAGGAGGACTGTGGGGTCCTTGGTGCTCTCTGAGCTTGGTTGTTTTCTTGCAGACATTTCATTACCCAACTAGGTAACATCATCCGTGCTAGAAGGGATTGCGGTTCGCATGGAGGAGGAGGAGGAGGAGGACTGTGGGGTCCTTGGTGCTCTCTGAGCTTAGCTGTTCTTTGCAAACGTTTCATTACCCAACTAGGTAACATCATCCGTGCCAGAAGGGAGTGCGGTTTGCTTTCTGTTTATATACAAGTGAAGCACTCCTGTGGGAGTGTTCTTGGTGGATCCTTGATTAACAGTCTAATGATCAGCCTGATCAGCAGTCTAATCAAGGAACCACCAAGACAATGACAAGGCAAGCCATTTGTATGTAAGCAGAAATCAGACCCTACTGCCTCGTAGCACGGATGCTGATACTTAGCTGGGTAGTGAAACGTCTGCAAGAAACCGGCCAAGCTCAGAGAGCGCCAGGGAGCCCTCATTTCAACCCTGAGCTGCAAAGATTCTCTCCTCGCGGCAGTTTAGAACTGGCTCAAGGGTTTCGTGTAGATGCAGAATTGTCGAAATGCCTTGCGAGTCAGGGTTTTCATGTGTCTATCCACCCGATTCCCTCTCTTCACGGATTCCCTTGACGTTTCTCTGGATGAACCTTGGACACTGGTGATACCTAAGACATAAACCTTCTTCCCCTTTAAGTTTGCAACCCCCCCTCAAACCACGGCTTCCAGTCCCTCCTTTGGAAGATGATGCTGTTCTCCATCCGAGTCCGTTGAAGCCATCTTCCGTAGCGAAAGGGAAGGAAAGAAAGATTGGCAGTTTTTCTACACGAGGCTTAAGAGATGTGGGGGAATAATAGAACTTCTGAGGGTGTTTTTGTCGATTGGGGTAAGTGGCATCCTGCAGGATGACAGCTATAAAATTAGATAATCGGTTAATCGCTGGCAAATTAGCCTCGTGTCTTTTGCAGAGAACAAATATGGTATTTATGTAAAAGTTGTTAATAGTTTCTGCCTTTTTTAATTGGCAGAAATAAATGCAAAATGCATGATAATTAGGCAGCTGATGAATTCAGTTGTACAATTATGCCTAAAGCTATGCCCTAGCACTTAATGTTGGATGCTCAGAGCAATCAAAGAGAGCCTATTTATATGGTTTATTTATAAAACAAAGTTGCAGATGAAGTATCAGAGGCAGACAGACCTATAATGTGGGAGTTTGTAGTCAGGATTTTAATGTGCCAGCAACGCATGCTGGCTGGGTAACTTGATTTTTCTTCGATTTTTTTTTTCCCCCACTGGTCCAAGTTGGTGGCTATCAAATGTTGTGATTAATATTCCAAAACAAACCCTCTGGACATTTGTGTGCCTATTATTCTGTTTATCATATACATTATGTTGCAATTCTGAAAAGTTTCCTGTGGAGAATGGCCTATCAAAATGAGGTTGCTTTTTAATTAACGCATGTATATATCAGTCACAATTTAGGATCTAACTTATTCACAGTAATCATAGAATGCCCCATTATATTTAAAAAGTGTTCCTGCGCCATTTCAAAACTTTTTATTCTATTTTCCCAAAATTAAATATAAAAAATACACAGAAAACAGACCACCACTTCAGAATATTCTTGTCTTGTCTTGTCCTGTCCTGTCCTGTCCTGTCCTGTCC
>JAKJMR010001002.1:122723-142420 GCA_024449315.1 Daboia siamensis
TCTAGATTGCTTTGAATCCTTGATGGTAAACATAGTTTGTTTAGTTTAGCAAACTATTGTTGCTCATTGAATATATCTAGATTGTTTTGAATCCTGGAAGAAAAGATTGTTTAGTTTAGCAAACTATCATTGCTGATTGAATATATCTAGATTGCTTTGAATCAATCAGAATAGAGCTGGAAGGGACCTTAGAGGTCTTCTAGTCCAACCCCCTTCTCAAGCAGGAAATCCTATACCCTTTCAGATAGGTGGCTGTCCAATCTCTTCTTGGAAACTTCCAGTGATGGAGCGTCCACAACTTCTGAAGGCAACTTCTGTTCCTCTGGTTGATTGTCCTCAATGTTAGGAAGTTTATCCTTAGTTCTAGGTTGCTTCTTTCTTTGATGAATTTTCATCCATTGCTTCTTGTCTTGCCTTCTGGTGCTTTGGAGAATAGCTTGACTGCCTCTTCTTTGTGGCAGCCTCTCAAATATTGAAACACTGCTATCATGTCCCTCCTAGTCCTTCTTTTCTCCAGACTGGCCATACCCAATTCCTCCAACCGTTCTTCATATTTGTTGTCTCCAGGCCCTTAATCATCTCAGTTGCTCTTTGTTGCACTTTTTCCAAAGTCTCAACATCTTTTTTGCAATGTGGTGACCAAAACTGGATGTAGTGTTCCAGGTGTGGCCTTACTAAGGCTTTATAAAGCGGTACTAATACCTTGCGTGATCTTGATTCTATGCCTCTGTTTATACAACCAAGGATTGTATTAGCTTTCTTGGTTGCTACCGCACACTGCTGGCTCATGTTTAAGGGACTCCAAGGTCCCTCTCACAGTTACTGTTTTTGAGCCAGGTTTCACCTAATCTGTACTTGTACTTTTGGTTTTTCCTGCCTAGGTATAAAGCCTTACTTTTGTCCACATTAAATTTCATTTTGTTGGATAAGGCCCATTGTTCAAGTCTGTCAAGATCTTTTTGGATCCTGACCTTGTCGTCTGGGGTTCGCTATCCCTGCCAGCTTAGTGTCATCTGCAAATTTGATGAATTCCCCTTTTATTCTCCTATCCAAGTCATTTATGACTTACTGTACTGGGCCTAAGATGGAACCTTGTGGTATCCCGCTGCTTACTTCCATCCATGTAGACGTAGTATCGTTAAGGATTACTCACTGAGTACAGTTTGTCAGCCAGTTACAAATCCATCTGGTGGTGATGCTGTCTACGCCACATTTTTCTAGTTTACCAAGAAATAGATTGTGGCCTACTTTGTTGAAAGCCTTGTTGAAGTCCAAATATATTATGTCCACGGCATTTCGCTGGTCTATTAATTTAGTCCTTTTGTCAAAGAATGAAATAAGATTGGTTTGGCCTGATGTGCTTGCTACTAGTTATAACTTTATTTGTTTCTAGATGTTCACAGATGTGTTTTTTTATTATTTTTACCAATATCTTCCCAGGTATTGATGTTTGGCTGATTTTGGCCTGTCGTTTCCTGGGTCTGTTCCCCCCCCCCCTTTTTGTTTCTTGAAGATGGGAACCACATGAGCTCTTTTCGAATCTTCTGGTAGTTCCCCGGTGCTCCAGGATTTTTGAAAGATATGGTACAATGGTTCTGAGGTAACATCTGCCAGTTCTTTCAGGACTCTGGGATATAATCCATCAGGTCCCGGTGACTTATATTCATCAAGGTCAGACAAGTGTTCTCTTACCGTTTTCTTGCTTATTTTAATTTTTATTTCCAGTCTGTCTTTTACAATTCAGTTTTTGGTAGGTTGGGCTATAGTTTCCCTTTGCGTGAAGATTGATGCAAAGAATGAGTTAAGCAGCTCTGCTTTCTCTCTACTACCTGTTGCTTCTTTGCCGTTTTCTCTCTTTAGTGGACCGACTGTTTCCTTGACTTTTTTCTTGTTATTTATATGTTGAAAGAAACTTTTTTTTATTATTATCATTGACTTTTGTTGCAAGCCTTTGTTCGTTCTGAGCCTTTGCTTTCCTGACTTCATCTGTGCAGATTCGGGCTACCTGCTGGATATTCTGCCTTAGTTATGTGTCCCTCTCTCCATTTTTTGTATTTGTTGTTTTTGTCTTTCAGTTTATCAAGAAAGATCTTTGTGCAGTCATGCTGGTTTCTTCTTGGATTTCTTTTTCAGTGGAATTGTGTTGGACTGGGCTTTTATGTTCACATTTTTCAGTGTTTCCCATACTTACTGAGTTGTTTTCCCTTTTAGGATTTTCATCCATGAGATTTTGCTTAGGTTCTCTCTGAATTTGTTAAAATCGGCTCTTTCAAAGTTTAAGACATTGGTTGGATTACATTCTGTTGCTTGTGTTTGCGTTATATTGAATTCCAATTCAATGTGGTCTCTCTCGCCCAAGGTTCCAGCATGGCTTTTCTTCTAGGGCCCTCCTCTACTTTTTGGATGACAAAGTTGTCTGCTGTGTTGGTGAGGAATCTGTTTGATCTCCCACTTGTTGCAGACTTTGTCTCCCAGTTGTTATCCTTGTTAGGAAACGTGGTTTGTTTAATTTACCAAACTATCATTGCTGATTAAATATATCTACATTGCATTGAATCCTTGATAGTAAACATAGTCTGTTTAGTTTAGCAAACTATCTTTGCAGATTGAATATGTCTAGATTACTATGAATCCTTCATAGTAAATATGGTTTAGTTTAGCAAAGTATCATTGTTGATTAAATATATCTAGTCTGCTTTCAATCCTGGAAGTAAACATTGCTAAGTTTAGCAAACTATCATTACTGATTAAATATATCTAGATTGTGCTGAAACCTTAAATCCTTGTATAGTTTAGCAAACTAGCATTTCTGATTGAGTATATGTACACTGCTTTGAATCCTTGATAGTAAAGAATGTTTGGTTCAGCAAGCTATCATTGCTGATTTAATAAATTTGGATTGCATTGAATCCTTGATAGTAAACAATTTTTAGTTTATCAAACTATCATCTCTCATTGAATATCTAAATTGTTTTGAATCCTTGATAGTAAACATAGTTTGTTTAGTTTAACAAACTATCATTGCTGATTGAATATATCTAGATTGCTTTGAATCCTTGATAGTAAACATCGGTTGTATAGTTTAGCAAATTATCGTTGCTGATTGAATATAGATTTCCTTGAATCCTGGAAGTAAATAGTTTTGAGGTTAGGAACCTATCATTCCTGACTGAATATAATAACTAGATTCTTTGAATCTTTTATAGTAAACATTTTTTAGTTTAGGAAACCAGCGTTGCTGATTGAATATATCTAGATTTCTTTGAATCCTTGACAGTAAACCTGGTTTGTTTAGTTTAACAAACTAGCGTTGCTGATTGAGTATATCTAGATTGCTTTGAATCCAATTTCCCTTGACACTGTACAAACCCACAAACAGAGGCATTTCTCCCCGAGTGTGAGCAAAGCCACTGCTTACATTCTTAAGTGGCCAAACCTCCCCTTTTCCCCACTTATCTCCAAAACAACAGGATGAAAAACCTAGATCTTGCTTACCGTAGCAGAATTTATGACATCAATAGTTGTGCTTAGGCAATCAAATGCATGTATGCATGGATTTTTCATTGCTGCAAATGCCAGGAACCTAAAGGATCATGCAGGAACTCAGATGTTGGAGAACAACATCTTCGCAATAAAGGATAATGCACTAAATTTGGGAGGAAGGACACTGGAAAATCTCTTTTGCCACGGTGACCTTGTTATTGTTGCCGCCATGCAAACTATTGCTATAGCAGCAGGCTGTTGATCTGAAAATAAAAGAGTGAGTAGAATTCATTGGGGTGAGCTGGAAAGTTTGCCAAAAGGGGGACAAAGTGACATGGCATAATATGCCCAATTCTTTGAAGGCCTTTTTTGTGAGAAGATTGTGAACCTCCCATGCAGTCAGGTATGAAGAATCAGGACCATGCCACACAATTAAGTTTCAGCTAATAAGATTTATTGCTCAAGCTTATACACAATAATCTAGCCAACTAACTGGTCAGCATTAGATAAGAATAACAGAGAAACAGACTTGGATGGGACCTTGGAGACCTTCTAGTCCAACCCCCTGCTTAAGCAGGAAATGCTACACAATTTCAGACAAATGGCTGTCCAGTCTCTTCTTAAAATCTTCCAGTGTTGGAGCATTCACAACTTCTGGAGGCAGGTGGTTCCACTGGTTAGTTGTTCCAACTGTCAGGAAATGTCTCCTTAGTTCCAGGTTGCTTCTCTCCTTGATTAGTTTCCATCCGTTGCTTCTTGTCCTGCCTTCAGGCGCTTTGGAAAATAGCTTGACTCTCTCTTCTTTGGGGCAGCCCCTTAAATATTGCAACACTGCTATCATGTCACCCATCGTCCTTCTCTTCATTAAACTCGACATACCCAATTCCTACAACCATTCTTCATATGTTTTAGCCTCCACTCCACTGATCATCTTTGTTGCTCTTCTCTGCACACCTTCTAGTCTCAAAATCATTTTATATTGTGGCGACCAAAACTGGATGCATTATTCCAAGTGTGGTCTTACCAAGACATTATAAAGTGTTATACAAAGAGTTAACAATTTAAGGGGGGGGGGTTGGACTTGGATCCTTTTTTATGGCAACATAAGGAATCTTGGTTGATTCTTCTCTTGACGCCGCCAACCAAGATCTGTCTCTTCTTCTACATATACGGTAGCCTAGTAAGCTCCCCCTCCAGAGTTGCCATATCGGTGAGATGGTCAGCAAAATACATACATACAAACATACATACATAATACCTCTGCACTCTAGAACAGTCTTGCAGTATGTAGGCTGTTCCGTGTGTTGAGATATTTAATTGACAGCAGAATGTTGGTTCCTGGTGGAGATAGAACCAGTTTCTGATGAACTGTTCAGTTATATATAATCTTAAATTGGAAGTTGTATTGTTTAAATATAGATTGTTAATGAAGTGCCTTTGTATAGCTCTTCCAGTGAATACTTTTTTTTCTCTGCAGGTTAAAATAAAAAGTACCAAGTTAATTTGCACTATAATGTCAATTCTGCTTTAATTCAATCAAGCATTTTTTTTTTGTATGTTTTCTTCACATTCATTCCCATTTGATTTGTCACCTCTTGTTACGTGTTTAAAGCTTTGCCAGATGATTTTTTTTCCACCTCATCTGATCAGCTTCAGCTGAAATTGAAGGTGCTCCTATTATGATGAATTAATTTCATTTTCATTCAAGTTGGGATTACTTTAATAATGATAAATTGCATGGCGTCTGGAGCCTGTCAATTCCTAGGATGATAGTGTACAAGGAATAAAAAATAATGGAAAATATAGATTGGATAGTGATCCATCCTTCCTTCCTTCCTTCCTTCCTTCCTTTCTTTCTTTCTTTCTTTCTTTCTTTCTTTCTTTCTTTCTTTCTTTCTTTCTTTCTTTCTTTCTTTCTTTCTTTCTTTCTTTCTCTCTCTCTCTCTCTCTCTCTCCCTCTCTCTCTCTGTCTCTCTTTCTTTTCTGCCAAAGATGTGAATGTTTTTATCTATTTATGATACTTTTGATCTCACTAAAAATATATATATACAGATAGTCCTCAGTTTATGACCACAATTGAGCCCAAAATTTTGGTTGCTATGCAAAGCAGGTGTTAAGTGAGATTTGCCCCCTTTTATGATATTTTTTCCCAGCTATTAAGGAAATCACTGCAGTTGTAAAATGAATCATGTGGTCACGAATCATGATTTCTTAAAAAAACATACTAAATATCTGGAGAATAATTCTTTTTGTCATTTTTTTTAATTGGTGTTAAGTGGGTTTCTCTATACACTAAAGTGAATTCTTCCTGGTCTTAAAAGGAAGACCTTGCTTGCACGACCTTCAATAAATGCTGTGCAACTTGAATTGTTGGCCTTGTGGTGTGGATTTTCCTGTTGGCTAATCTATTGGAGAATAAAAATCCAGCTGTTGATATTTTTAGCTATCCAAGTTGTTGTCCAAGGGATGCTAAACTTTAGGGATTCTGTACTTTGACTTTGAAGTCAACTCAAGAGCCAAGGATGAAGGGGGTTGGATTAGAAGACCTCCAAGCTCCCTTCCATTATTCTATTATTAAAATCAGTCTTTTTCTGCTTTGCACTATGCCACTGCCACTGACGTAAATAAATGCCTCTGTAGCTAGAGACTGTGTCAAGCCCAAGAAACCAGGAGTCGGTTCAAATGAACACAGGTTTATTGCATGCTAAAACTCTGTGAGAATCTGAACTACTAATGGTGGAAGCAAATTGATGGTAGATAACAGTTACTATAATCATGGGAAGCCTAACCAATTGAAGTCAAGATCCTTACACACTAACTTTAGCTTAATTTACAGATTTAGCTGGAGAGACAAGGAAGAAATCTGCTCTTTCCAACAAAGAATCGGAGATACATATCAAGTTTCTGTTTCAAGTATTTTAAAGAAGATTTTAAATATTTAGTATTAACTGAATTAATTAAAGGTAAAGGTAAAGGTTCCCCCGCGCATGCGTGCTCGTTGTTTCCGACTCTAGGGGCCGGTGCTCATCTCCATTTCAAAGCCAAAGAGCCAGCGCTTGTCCGAGGACGTCTCCGTGGTCATGTGGCCGGCATGACTAGACGCCAAAGGCGCACGGAACGCTGTTACCTTCCCACCGGAGTGGTCCCTATTTTTCTACTTGCATTTTCACATGCTTTCGAACTGCTAGGTTGGCAGAAGCTGGGACGAGTAACAGGCGCTTACTCTGTTACGTGGCATTTGAGATTCGACCCGCCAAACTGCCGACCTTCTGATCAACAAGCTCAGCATCCTAACCCACTGAGCCACCGTGTCCCTTACTGAATTAATTAGTCCTAACTAAAATGTAGCATTTGTGCCAGCCTAACCATTAGCTGTCGGTATAGCTGACATTCTTAACAAGAACGTACCATCCCTGGGAGGCAAATGTAATTACCTATTAAAGTAAAGATGCAGAGGAACAATTATTTGCAATTCTCAGACCCAAAACCCATTTTTGCAAAGTCAGCAAGAAAGGCTGTCGTTTCTTTGCTGCCAAGCCCTCAGCTCCTAAGTATTTGATAGGCTGGTGGTAAATCACCACTCCTGTTGACTGACGAGGGGCCTCTTTCCCAAGCTTCAATCACTTCCCTGGCTGTTTTTGTGCCTGCTCATCCAACAATCTTAGTAGCTGCAAAATGGAACGTATGTCCTTGTTCAATGGAGTGTGAGGCTACCAATCAGTTCGGATCTCCTCATTTGACCGCTCTCGTGAGTTCTTGCAGTCTGGTGGTTAGCTTCCTCCCCTTCTGTCCTACATAGTCAAAGGGGGTTCAGGGGGGTCCAGGGGGTCCAGTTGGAAGTAAGTCCCTCCTCCAAGTGATCTTTACAATACATAATTTGTCCTGGCATAGTAGCCTCCGGGCAATCTGTGGTGCCCCCGCTTGCAGATTTCGGAAGGGTTTGCCATGTGGTTGGTCCTTGACTTGCTTTTTTCTTTTCTCTCCTCTGTTTTTTGCACAGGCATCTTGTAATAAATGGTTGTGGGTACCCATTATGCTTGGATTGCTCATGTAAATCACAACTTCTCCCCAGTTGTTTAGCTTACAGCGGGTTCTCACTCTGCCGTATAGTGTTCTGACACAGCTCTTTTGTGTGTGACGGTGGATGGTTACTATTGAAACTAAGAATGTGTAGAGTGTTGGTGGTCCTACGATAAACTGTGGTCTCTAGGCTTCCATCTTCCTGCCTGTTGACAAGGACATCTTAAAATGGTAATTGTCTAGCTTTCTTTCTCCATTGTGAATTGTATATCTGGGAGGATGGAGTTCTTAGCATATGGAAGTCTTTCAGTGCATTTCTTTTGACGATGACACATGTGTCATCCATTTACCGGCAACAAAATTTAGGTGTGTAGTTTTGAAATGCATGGTGCTCTAGTTCACGCAGGACAATTTCTGCAGTGACTCCTGATATTGGGGAATCCCAGGGATGTCCCTTTAATTTGCTCGTACATTTCCCTTTTGAATGTGAAGAATATCGAAGTAGCTTCATGATTTGTGTCCTGGTTAGATTGTTCTGATCTGTGTTGTATTCTTCTTCTAGTTTTGTTTTTTTTTTTATCTAATACTGCTTATGCTAGTTTGGGGGGGATGAATGTAAATACAGATACTACATGAAAGGAGACCTTGCTCTCATCAGGAGCCACATCTAGGCCTTGTAATTTTGTCAAAAATTGTGTGGATGATGTGACTGTGCTCTTTGAGGGTAGGGTCAGGAAGTTTAACCGTTGGGCCAGCCATTTAGCCAGGTATCTCATTTCTCTACAATAGGTCTGAGGGAAATTCCTATTTTGTGCATCTTGGGGAGTCCATAAAATCTCACTGGGGTGGCATCTGTGGCTCTTATTTTCCAACATTCTTTTTCTCTTATACACATGTGTTTTTTTTTTCCCAGTTGGTTGAGATAGGCATTCAATTGTGTGATTATCATTCTCATTTCTGATGTCTTTGCTTGTCTACATGCTGAGGAATCATTAAGCAGGGCGAATGTCTTCATTTCATGATCTGTGTGGTTCACCACCACCATTGAGCAGCCTTTATCCACTGGCAAAATAATAATGTCTTGACCTGGTTTCCGTTCTTTCAAGATGTGTTGCTCCGTTGGGCCAAGCGTGTTGGTTGGTTTGTTTCAGACCAGCATTGCTGATAATTTTTGTCTGATGGTGTGTTTTTCTGGGTCTTCTATCTCTCTACTTTGTTGAGTATGGACTCTAATGCTGCCATAAATGGTTTTGGTGTGGCACCTCGTGTGTTAAACCTCTCATCGTGTTCAAGTACTTGAAATTCCCCCTGAAATTTCATGCATCTTAGCTGCACCTCGCGGGGCATCAAATTCCCCATTGAGAATTGAGACAGGGGTGCCTCAAATTCAAGTAAGGGCCTGGAAGATGATGATAATTTACTGGTTGAACATTCAATTTTTTCCCACAGGACTTGACCCCTTTAGTCCTGATAGGCAACATCCTCTTTCCCTGGAAACAGGCGATGGAATATAAGCTGTCCTTCTATGGACTTTCCCTACTGTTTTTTAATATGCTTAGATTACGACTCAAGCCAAGCACGTTGTCAAGCTCCAAAGGATAGTTGAGCTGTGGCATCCATTACCGCTTCTTAGCTTGCCAATGGATTCGTGGGGAGGGGAGGGAAGAATGGAACGCAGGTTTCTGATATCGACAGGCCACTCCGTGAGAACCAAGGACTTGCAAGATTTGTTGACATTCTCTCATAATAATTCTCTGACTTATAATTGGGTAAGGTGACCTGCACTGATGAGGGGAGGGAGCTTTCTATACTTTTAATGTAGCAATTTAGGCGCGAAATAACCAGAGCTGGTTTTCCTTTTGTTTGTGCCAAAAGGATGTGCTCAATAAAGTTTTGCATTAGAGATGCTATGCTTGCTTTGTTGGGTTCGTCAGTCGGAACCTGGACATATGTGGTTACCAACAGAATAAGAGACATGGAATTCCACGTAGAACTTAACAGGAAGATTTCTCCACAGCACAAATCGGATTAAATGGGGTGTGTGGGAACCACCACAGTATCTGAAAGACCTGATTTCTCCTAAGAGTAGAGCAGCATTTTTTAGAGCCAGACTTAATACCTTCCCCTCAGCATTCCTGCAGGGCAGATATGATAAAACCCCAATTGCTGAGCAAAGGCTTACCAGTGCCACTGGGGAAGTTGGAAGATATCTCTCACATGTCCACTTGTGTTGTAAGTTCTAGAGAGGCATCAGATCAACGTACATCAGGGGTGTCAAACTCAATTTCATTGAGGGCCGCATCAGCATTGTGGTTGCCCTCAGGGGGCCGGGCGGGTGTGGCCTGCGTGGGCGTGGCCTACTAGGTGGGTGTGGCCTGGGTGGGTGTGGCCTACTGGGTGGGCCTGGCCAGCTCTACATCGTTGGCATCCAGGGTGCCTATGGGGGCCTGGGCAGGAGTGGGGCAGATCTGAGGGTCTCTGGGCCAGGGCCAAGGCAGTGGGGGCCGTTCCCTCACTGTTGCCAGGATGGCTTCGCGGGCCACATAAAATCACTTCGCGGGCCGGATCCGGCCCCCGGGCCTTGTGTTTGACATGCCTGACGTACATCCTCCCTCTATTAGAGAGATTTCTACAGAGATCAGATAATTTGTATGTGAGGATTCAAATCCTGCCACCACTCATTCAGAAGCAAAATTTTGTGCTGCTGCAATGACAAGGGGGGGAAGCACCAAAAGAACTAAAGATCCTTATTCGTCTTACTACAGGTAGGTCTTGACTTCCTTTAGTGACTATTCAAAGTTACAATGGCACTGAAAAAAAGTGACTTAGGACCAATTTTCACACTTACGACCGTTGCAGCATTCCCATGATCACATGATTTACATTCGGATGCTCATATTTATGACAGTTCCACTGATTAATTGTACTCACTGTCAGGAAATGCCTCCTCAGTTCTAGGCTGATTCTCTCCTTGATTAGTTTCCATCCGTTGCTTCTTGTCCTGCTTTGAGGTGCTTTGGAGAATAGCCTGACTCCCTCTTTTTTGGGGCAGCCCCTCAGATATTGGAAGGCTGCTATCGTGTCACCCCTCACCCTTCTCTTTGTTAAACTACACATACCCAATTCCAGCAACCGTTCCTGATATGTTTCAGCCTCCAGCCCCCTGATCATCTTTGTTGCTCTTCTCTGCACTCTTTCCAGAGTCTCAACATCTTTTTTACATCGTGGTGACCAAAACCGTATGCAGGATTCCAAGTGTGGCCTTGCCAAGGCATTGCAAAGTGGTATTAACACTTCACGTGATTCTATCCCTCTGTTAATGCAGCCGAGCACTGTGTTGGCTTTTATAGCACGGGGTTGGTATTTATATGGTGTCTGTTGTAAATACCACACACAGAGCAGCCCAAAGGTCACACTCTGCTAGAGATAAGTTCTCTGAGGATGGGCTCCCAGACTAAAAACTCTGGTTCTAGGGACTGACCCAGATTGGATATGCTGCAACATTATCCTGGGACACGTAGATTCGCCTTCATTCGTGAGGATAAAGGTTTGCTGAATCCTAGTTTACAAAGGAAACACAGAAAACTGACGTAGTCCATCGAGTTTGAATTTTTGTCCTTGTTTATTTTTGTTTTCTTTCCCATTTATTTATTGTTTTCTAACCATTTGGCTGCATTGATTGATTGATTGATTGGTTGTAATAGACGTGACCAGAAATTCCTGATCTCAGTCCACGTTGATGCTAAACAACACCAATTCAATTGGGAAGGGACAAAAAACTACTCGGCCTGCCAACACCCACCACACTCCTGAATTTATTGAGGCCCGCGATTCCACCAAAGGAGCCGCGAACAAGCGTATTGATCTAGATCCAACGTATCAATATGTCAGAAACCGGACCATTCGAACTGCCAATCAACAAGAGAGCCAATCAGCTGCTCAGGGTTGAAATATAAAGGTAAAGGTAAAGGTTCCCCCGCACATGCGTGCTAGTCGTTTCCGACTCTAGGGGCCGGTGCTCATCTCCGTTTCAAAGCCGAAGAGCCGGCGCTTGTCCGAGGACGTCTCCGTGGTCATGTGGCCGGCATGACTAGACGCCAAAGGCGCACGGAACGCTGTTCCCTTCCCACCGGAGCGGTCCCTATTTTTCTACTTGCATTTGTACGTGCTTTCGAACTGCTAGGCTGGCAGAAGCTGGGATGAGTAACAGGCGCTCACTCTGCTACGCGGCACTCGGGATTCGACCCGCCAAACTGCCGACCTTCTGATCGACAAGCTCAGTGTCCTAACCCACTGAGCCACCGCGTCCCTTGGGTTGAAATATAGCTCCGGACAAACAAACAATGGCACAAACAACTGACCAGCACTGGCACACACAAGACACTTAAGAACTAAGGAGAATAAGAGAAGGAAACTCAATTGTAACAACTAAATTGTATGGAAACACGCTTGGAGAACAAACCACAGCTGCAGACATTTACTATTATTTCACGACAGACACGTTTCTGACTGGCTTCTTTTTGGACAACTTAGCTTTTCTCGAGTTGGGGAAGGTTGCTCAAGTAGAACTCAAGATGTTGCCAGTTACATAAACAAGGATGTGGCTATGCTCTTGCCTTGGATGCTGTACCCGAATGGCAACGGGTTGACATTTGTGGAGGAGGTGGGTTTAAAATGTCTGTGTGTGTGCGTGTGCGTGTGCGCGTGTGTGTATGAGGAACACATGCTGAGCTTAAGAAATGTAATGGATACCAAGAACGATGCTATTTAGAGAGCTGCATGTGTCACGAGGCACATTTAGACGTTTGGTAGAGGGCTATTTTTGTCTCTGTCCTGAGTGGCAGTTTTGGGTGTGTGGAAGGGTGATTTTTATCCAAAAAATGGATGGGAGAGGACGTATAATTGGTATTCCTTTTCAATTTATTGCAGCCATTAGAATAGAATAGAGCTGGAAGGGACCTTGGAGGTCTTCTAGTCCAGCCCCCTGCTCAAGCCCCCTGTACCATCTCAGACAAGTAGTTTCTCTAGCCTCTTCTTAAAAACCTCCAGTGATGGAGCGCCCACGATTTCTGGAGGCAACTTCTGTTCCACTGGTTAACTGTCGTCACTGTCAGGAAGTTTCTCCTTAATTCTAGAATTCTTAAGTCTAACCAGCAAACAAACACAGCAACACACACACACACACACACAGAGACACAAATTGGTGAGAGAGAAGTTCCCTCAGGAGGAGCTCCAGCAGTTCAACGAAGACACTGAAAGATGGGACACAGTCTAGATGTGACCCACTCAACTGCAGAAGGATGGCATTAAAAGGATGCAGGGCAAAATAATAATAATAATAATAAATAAATCCTGGTGAGGATTGGATTCATAATGGCTGTTGTTCTCTTCAAGGGAGCTCTTAAAATGCCCCCAGTCCCTAAGGCGCCATGCCTGTTCCGTTTCATTCATTCAATATTCTTTTTGAGGCCATTAGTGTTAGACTTCTGACTCCAGTTTCAAGCACTTTTGAAGTCTGAAAGGCCAGCTTCCACAATTATCTTCACCAGTGCTTTTAAACGTCAGTTTCATTGTGGATTTTGAGTAGGCTTCCGTCTAGGTTTGAGATTCTCTGAAAGTTTCAGTCTCAGAAGAGAAAGAACGTGTTTTGATGGGCTGTTAAAACTCGTCTTTCAAAACTGGAAAACCAGTTTGGGAGGACAGCAGGGAAAAAGGGTGACACGAAGGGTGTGAATAAGCTTCTAGAAGGCAGGGGTTTTTTCCCCCCACATCTGAGCAAAACTCGAGAGAACACGGGGCACAACCTCAAACTGACAGGAGGGAAATTCAAAAGTAATGTTAAAAAGTATGACTGCACTTAAAAGACTAGCAGAAGCTTGGAGCCAACTCCCAGCAGAGGTTGCGGGTCAGTCATCGGTAGCTGAGCTTAAGCATGGCTGGGATGGACACATTTCCATCTTTCGAAAAAGATTAAAGAGTGGAATGGCTGGCCTCCAAACTTTACGGGTGCTCCATCACTAGAGGCTTTGAAAAAGAGACTGGATAGCCATCTGTCTGAAATGGTACAGAATCTCCTGCTTGAGCAGGGGGTTGGACTAGAAGATCTCCAAGGTCCCTTCCATCTCCGATGACATTCTGTGTTCTGTGTCTTTTTCTGCTGTATTGTTTTCTTTGTTTCCGTGTAACCAGACGGCTGGCGTACTCTTTCTCAGAAGCGTCACTCACTCGAGTAACAATTACCTGCTCATGAATCAAACGGTTTACAGGATTAGATTTTCATTATTTAACTTCTTTTCCCTTCACGCATTCATTCATAAATGGGAAAGTTGAGTTCTTGACGCTCTCTGAACTGAGTTGTTTGCAAAGCACTTGGCTAGCCTGCTAGGTAACACGAATCACCCTGATGACGTTAGCTAGTCAGGTCACGAAACGTCTACAAAGCAATAACAAGACCGAGAGAGCGCCAAGAACTCTCCAATTCTCTCCTGTGCCATAAATATTCACTTCTGTCGAAATGACAAAATTTAGGGGTTTGCAACCGATTTTGACTTCGAAGCATTTCACTGGAAACCAGGTCTTTCGGTGGGGAAGAGCGATCTCTTTTGATCGTGAAACACTCTCCCAGCCGATCAAAACGGGCCATCTCGCTTCTCAAACTGGGGCAGTCCTTAGCTGGAACGGTCTAAATTGGAAACCTATTGTACATCGCTTTTTAATTTAATTAAAGATGGAATGAAATCTGATTTGCTCTTCCATCTGACCCTGCTTCCTGCGTTTGGTCTGTAGCTCTTTGCACGTTGTTCCTGAAGCCACGTAGGATATGGAAGAAGTCATGCGTTTCTGATAGAGTCTATTGGTCAGATCCGGGGGGAAAAAACAGACCATTAACTGTTGGGATGGCGTAGAAGCCATTTTTATCTTGTTAACAAAAATCCACCTCCTTGAGAATTTGTAAAACTTGAAAAAGCATTCTAGTAAAGATTATTCATCGTCTAGGGTTTGTTGTTAAGGTCTGCATCTTCTACCCAGATATGTATATAAATGCTATATAATAAAAAAAAACTCACTTTATAATGCCTTCATGAGACCCCTACTTGGAATACTGCATGCAGTTTTGGTCTCCACAATGCAAAAAAAAAAAAAAAAAGCTGTTGAGATTCCAGAAAACGTGCAGAGAAGAGCGACAAAAGTGAGTAAGGGCCTGGAGACTAAAACATATCAAGAGCAGTTTCAGGAATTGGGTATGTCTAATTTAATGAACAGAAGGACTAGCGGTGACATGATAGCAATATTCCAATATTTGAGGGGCTGCCGCGAAGAAGAGGGGGGGGGGGTCAGCCTTTTCTCCAGAGCACCTGAACGTAGGTGAATGGAATGGAAACTAATCAAAGAGACGCAAGCTGGAACTAAGAATAAATTTCCTAACCGTTAGATGAAAACTAATCAAACTGCAACCCAAAAGCCGCTTACGTATTGTCAGGTGCCGGGTGGGCGTGGCCCATTGGGTGGGCGTGGCCCATTGGGTGGGCGTGGCTGCGGTGGTAACGGCAGACTGGGTGGGACTAAAAAGTTCAGTCAATTCCAACTTTTGTGAAATCTTTTTTTTCCCCCGTGAGGAATTGAAATTGATTGATTCATTGAACTTTTTTTTATTATTATTTTTTGCACACAGTGGCGGAGGCCTAAAGCGAAAAGGTTTTATAAAACCCAGCTGAAGGCCTAGGACTGGGGTGAGGGCGCGCATGCCACCTGCGGCACGCGTGCCATAGGTTTGCCACCATTGGTATAGAGCAGGGGTGTCAAACTCAATTTCATTGAGGGCCGCATCAGCATTGCGGTTGCCCTCAAGGGGCCAGGTGGGCGTGGCCTACTGGGTGGGCGTGGTTGGAGTGCATATGGCCTACTGGGTGGGCGTGGCCAGCTCTACATCGTTGGCATCAAGGGTGCCTATGGGGGCCTGGGCAGGAGTGGGACAGATCTGGGGGTCTCTGGCAGGAGGAGGGTCTCTGGGCCAGGGCCAATGCCGCGGGGGCCGTTCCCTCCCTGTTTCCAGGATGGCTTCGCGGGCCGCATGAAACCCCTTCGTGGGCCGGATTCGGCCCCCGGGCCTTGTGTTTGACATGTCTGGTATAGAGGGTCTCCTGCTTGAGCAGGGGGTTGGACTAGAAGACCTCCAATGTCCCTTCCAGCTCTGACATTCTGTTACTTTGCCTGATGCTGGATGAATGGTGGCAATGCGACTTGAAAGGAAGCTATGTCTCTGATCCAAGCAAAGATAAAAACCTAGCAGAATGTCGATCTTCATTCTAATGCCATAAAACGGAATTATGATTTGCAACCATTCATTCTGTAACGGTTCCGGTTGCAGCATTACTGGAAAAGGTGACCTATGACCGTTTTTCACATTTACGACCACTGCCGCATCCTGTAGTCACATGATCAAAATTCAGCCCCTTGGCAACTGACTCGTATCTATGACGGTTGCAGCGTCCCAGGATCACGGGATCCGCTTTTGCGGCTTCCCGACAGGCAGAGTCAAGGGGGGAATGCCACAGTCCCTTAACAAGCGTGTCACTAACTTAACAACTGCAGTGATTCACTTAAGAGCTGTGGCAAGAAAGGTTGTAAAATAGGGGCAAACCCGGCTTATCAAATGTCTCACTTAGCAACAGAAATTTTGGACTCCGTTGTGGCCGTAAAACAAAGATTACCTGCATTAAAAATTGTTTCTGCAGCGTCAGCGCTTTTGTGGCAAGTATTGACGTTGTGTAGTTCTTTGGATGTGTTCAACTACAACACCCATGATTTTGGATGATGGAGAGGTGGTCTCCCTTTGCTCGAAGTTGTAATCCAGTCAGATTTGCAGGGCAGCAGGAGGTGGAATACCAGGTCAGAAGAAGACTATAAATAAATTTAATCACAGTGTTCTTTGGCTCCTACGATTTCCTTCTTCAATGTCTTCAAAACAGTGTAATAGCCTTTAATATTAATTGGAGCTGAGAGCAGCATGATTCATTAGTTAATTTTTTTTTTCTTTCCAGAAAGCAGAAATCCCTAATCAGATTTAATCTGATCCCTCAATGCCGCATGTGCTGTTAGTGCTAAATCAAATAACAATAGCGGCTATGGGTTGAATAGAAAGCATTGTCTGGTTTGTAAAAGACAGTTTGAGCCTCGCTATTTCTTGAATCTAAGGGGGAGAAAAATCTATGTATAGTGGGCCACAGTTTTTATTTCCTAATGGAGATACTCCATTCCCATTGTTGTTTTTTCCCCCCACTGTCCAGCCTGAAATAAAGACAAAATGTCAGTGAAATTAAACTCTTGGGACATAAATCGGTTGAACTTATTCACTGTGATTTTATTTTTATTTTATTTTTTGACATTTTCTGGGCGGCTGTTCAGTTTGAGTATGCTATTCCCACTTTAACCTTTAAAACACTCCCTACCTTAAATGGACAATTATTCCCGAACCAGATACTCCTTTTGGCATTTCCTCAAAAAGTTCAGTTGAAAAGTACCTTCTTTTCAATGTTAAGTCCCAACAGCCTGCTTCCACATGGGTTCATTTGCAACCTACCCTTTGGCCCATTCTGACTGATCGCACATAAATCAAAAATCATGTTGAATCTAAAATCTTTCTCCAACCATTATTATTCCCACCCCTTCCTTTTCCTATTCTGAGACAGCACCCCCCCTTTCAGAGAAAGTTACAGATAACAAGAGAATTGTAGGGGATGACCAGGGTGACCCCAGTGGAAGGGTCAAACACGTCATCAGTTTCAAATCCCTTCTGTGCCCACAAAAGATCTAAGTTTCGCCCTCCTTGAATCCTGCTAACTCTTATCTACCGCCAATTTGCTTTGACTGTTAGTAGTTCAGATTCTTGTAGAGAGCATAAGCTTGCAGTAAACCCATATATATATATATATTCACCTCAACTGCCTGGGCTTCTGATTTCCTGCACTTGACGTGAATAACAGTTGGAAGGGCCCTTGGAGGTCATCTAGTCTAACCCCCTGCTCAGGCAGGACACCCTATACCATTTCAGGCAAATGGCTGTCCAGTCTTTCCCTTAAAACCTCCCGTGATGGAGCAGCCACAAGTTCTGAAGGAAAGCCGTTCCTCTGGTTAATTGTTCTCACTGTCAGGAAATTTCTCCTTATTTCTAAGTTGCTTCTCTCCTTGATTAGTTTCCATCCGTTGCTTCTTGTCCTGCCTTCAGGGGCTTTGGAGAATAGCTTGGCTCCCTCTTCTTTGGGGCATCCCCTGAGATACTGGAACACTGCTATCATGTCACCCCAGTCCTCCTTTTCATTAGATTGGACATACCCAATGCCTAGTCACTTTTGCAGCTTTGTTACCATAGATAGAACATAAGCTCCTCATTTTTAGTCCCTTGTCCAGCAACATCAATGTCGTTTCTAAGACTTCAAAACTAACTTCCTCTGCTTCACCAGGGCTGGTGTGTATCCCACATATTGATTGTATTCCAACACTCTTGATGAGCGTATGAAATCCACCTTTAATCTTTGCACCCAGCGCAACAGACTTCAGACTGATCCCAGAGGATGACGTAAATCCCACATGGTTTGAATCCATCAAGGATTCTTCCCCAGGGGAAAAAAAACCTGTAATGAACAGAGGGGGGGGGGAAGAGAAAAGGGGGGAAACCCCACTGGGTAGAAAACATATTGATTAAAGGAGCTAACTGTTCATGGAGTGATGGTGGCAGTGGTGGGATTCAGCCGGTTCGCACCACTCCGGCAGAACCGGTAGCTAATTTTTTGTTGCCCGGGTCCAGAATGGACTTCCAAAAGTGGCGTCCACACAGAGGACC
Organism: Daboia siamensis; assembly: GCA_024449315.1. Taxonomy (NCBI): domain Eukaryota; kingdom Metazoa; phylum Chordata; class Lepidosauria; order Squamata; family Viperidae; genus Daboia; species Daboia siamensis. The sequence continues at coordinate 141,067 of JAKJMR010001002.1, forward strand.
GGTTATTCACCTATTCGAATCCCACCATTGGATTGTGGAACAGTTTATCTGGGAATTTTGGAGTTTCTTTGAACGCTCATACTCTGGAAATACCTCGTTCCAAACCTATATCCTGTCCTTGGTGATCACTGAGAAAAATGGGGCTAGCAAGCAAGAAACGAGTGAATTTTAGCAAATTCAGCAAATTGCATTCCTTACAATTAAGGTGTTGGCACCATAGGTGCGGCATGATAACTGTAAAGTTGTTCAAAGTCCTTTAGCATACACTGATGCCCTCGTGCACTTACACGTGTCCAGGTAGTCCTCGACTTACGACTACAATTGACCAACAACATTCCTGTTGCTAAGCAAGACAGTTGTTAAAGGGGGTTTTACCCCGTATTACAACTATTCTTAGGAGAATCACCGCAGCTGATAATTTAATAACACAGTTGTGAAGTGAATCTGGTTTTCCCACTGACTTTGTTTGTCGGAAGGTCACAACGGGGGGATGGGTTCACAGGGCACTGGAACTGACCTAAGTTCAAGTCAGTTGCCAAGCATCTTAATTTTGGTCACTTAACCACAGAGATCCTGCAATGGCCGTAAGCGTGAAAAAAGTTTGCAAGTCACTTTTTTCGGTACCATTATAACTTCAAATGGTCATTAAACAAATTGTTGTAAGTCAAGGATTACCCGTGCAGTAGAATCTTTTGGTAGCATGTGTGCAATGGCCCTTAGATCATGGTTGTCCCATCATTATAAAAAAGACTACACTGCTGAACAAACCAATTAACTTATAATCATACGTAACTGCTTTGAATTCTTTTGAATGTAGGTTTTTTATTTATTTATTTATTTATTTTGCAAGCTTCCCCTTAACACACTGCCTCCGATGATAAGTGTGGCGATGCAGAATTATCTTTCTTCTTCTTCTGATTATTTATTTATTTATTTTTTAATTCGGGAAGTGAGAATATGTATATACGATAAAAAAGTTAAAAGATCACAACTCGGCCAGCTAAATAATTGCAGTGAGAACGCTTACAAGGCAGTGCAAACTGGGAGCCAATGCTGCAAATGTTGAGTTTTGTCATTTGTCTCTGATATGTGATCGGGGGGCTGATGTTAATAACTGGCGGATATTAATGAGAACATGGCAGGGATCGGTTTGCGTTTCCAAGTTAAAGGTCTGTTAACATGAAATTAAATAAGAGAGATCAAAATAATTTTTTTTTACCAGGATAATAGTTGTTAACTGGAAGCAGTAATTGTAATTATTCTAGCTTGCCATAAGGAAAGTGCCACATAAAATTGGATAAAAGGTCACGTTGTCGCTGTTCCAATAGAAGAGAGAGAGAAAGTGTGTGTGTGT
>JAKJMR010001002.1:150785-167015 GCA_024449315.1 Daboia siamensis
CCATTCCATTCTGTATTTTATTCCATTATTCTATTCTATTCTATTCTCAGAAGAGAGGAGCTCTTAGTTCAATAACCGGAGAAAACATGTGATGTCCAATATTAACCTTCCACAGTCACAACCCTCCTGCCCAAAAGAAACAGACCCTGCCCATGCATTTTTGGTTAGCTAGGAATCCGGTGTTTTACAATTATCGTTGCTTCTTGGGTCCCGGAGGTTGAGCACAAAACTAATTCCCAATAACTGATCCCTTGCCAAGGGTCTTTGAGTATGTCAGAATAGCAGAGCTGGAAGGAGCCTTGGAGGTCTCCTAGTCCAACCCCCTGCTCAAGCAGAAAACCTTACACCATTTTCAGACAAACGCTTGTCCAACCTCTTTTTAAAACCTCCAGGGACGGCACACCCACAACTTCTGAAGGCAAGCCCTTCCACTGATGAGTTGGTCTCACTGTCAGAAAAGTTCTCCTTAGTTCTAGCTTCTTGGTTGTCTCCTTGATTAGTTTCCATCCATTGGTTCTTGTCCTGACTTCCGATGGTGCTTTGGAGAATAGCTCGACCGACATCCCTCATTTGAGTCTCATAGCTTATTTCTCATTATGGACATGTAGGGATCTTCCAACGTTTGGTGAAGTCTCTCCTTTAGGTTACCTTATCCACTCCTCTCAATTGTTGGCTGGGTTATAAACAGGAAGCATTTAAACATTTTCCCCTTCCCCCACCAAGCCTTCTGAATATTCCCAGTGGCTGATATATCTAATTTTCATACCGCATTCAATCTGTCAGGGTGACGAGAGGCTGGAAGGAAATACATTAGTAGTCCGCACATGAACCAGTTATTAGTTTATTTGGTCTACATGGAGTAGAGTGATTCCAGGCCGATTTAAAATATTCATCCCCAATTACTGGTGTAACACAGTTCAAAGGGATGCAAATCTGAACGTTTGGCTGAATAGCTAGTTGCAAATGGTTTCCCTGTGTGATTAGTGAAACATTCCTTTCTAAGATAAATACTTCTTATATGTAGGGGTAGGGGAGGTTTCTTGTTTGCTGTGTCAATACCCATAAAGTGGATTCTTTTGTATTTTTCTGAAATGTGAAGAAAAGACGGTCCGTTGGTGGCCAAGCTTTCTTCTGATCGAGTGGGGCTTCCCACCCAGAATGATAACAGAACAACAGAGATGGAAGGGACCTTGGAGGTCTTCTAGTCCAGTTCCCTGCTCAAGCAGGAGACCCTAGACCATTCCATGGCTGTTCCCTATCTTTTTGAAAACCTCCAGTGACGGAGCATTGACCACCTCTGGAGGCAAGTTGTCCCACCGATTAATTGTCCTCACTGTCAGGAAGTTTCTACTTAGTTCTAGGTTGCTTCTCTCCTTGATCAGTTTCCACCCGTTGCTTCTTGTATTGCCTTCAGGCGCTTTGGAAGTTGACCCCCCTCCACCTTGCCTCAAATATTGGAACATTATTGGAATACTGTTGGATCCGAGTTGTGAAAAATGTGGTGGTAGCTCAGCCGATCTAGCCGAGGGCGCCATCTGAAGAACTTGGAAACTGTTGTGATTCCTGCAATGAAGGGAGGATGGTACTGATGGAAGAGCATCTTGGTAGCTCAGGGTTGAAGTGCCAAGTCCTTGGTGCTCTCTGAGTTTGCCCGACTCCTTGCAGACATTTCATTACTCAGCTAGGTAACATCATCAGGGCTAGAAGGGAATAGGATTTTTCTCATGTTATACACGGGTCGTTTCCTCTCTCCGTGTGGCTAGCAGTGTTCTTGGAGGTTCCTTGATTGGACTATAACTGTATTAAAGAAAGAAAAGATAAGATATATAAACAGAGCCTTAATGTATTGTTCCCCCAAAATGACTTTGTTGGTCATCTACTGTATCCTGAGCATGATAGCTTCAGTCCTATTTACGAGGCCCTTCCTCTTTTTCAAGGCTGTTCTCCTCCTCTAAAATAATCTGGGCATCCAAAACATTCCTGTCCTTCATCCAGTTGCTCGACTTCAGTTCTTTCCACCCAGGGTCTTTTGTCTATGTGTGTGTGTTTGTGTGTGTGTGTGTGTGTGTGTGTTTGGCATTCTGCAATTCATTGTAGGCCTTTTCAATTATGATGGGAGGCCGATACCAACCAGCCTTTGAGAGCCGTTAAGGGAATTTCCCCTCTCCTCACCCTTTCAGAAAGGTTATCTCCATTTCTCCCTCTCTGCTTGGAGAGGGGAAGAAGCATGCCTGGATTCAGGTTTTTGCAAATGCCCAGTTCAAACTCATCCTCTCTGGGCTGCAGGAATTCAGCACCAACTGGAAAAAAAGGCAAAGCAAAACAAGTGTTTTCCTGCTGTGCAGTGATCAGGGCTCAAGGAAGAAGGAAATGGCCATGGATGCATATTATGTCTCTCACATGCTTTAAAAAAAAAAAAAAAAAACTAAATGTTTCCCTCTGCCCAATAAATTAAGATACACCTGGAAGACTGCATCCAGCTTTGGTCACCACAAGGTAAAAAAAGATGTTGAGACTCTAGAAAGAGTGCAGAGAAGAGCAACAAAGAGGATCAGGGGACTGGAGGCTAAAACATATAGGGAACAGTTGCTGAAATTGGGGATGTCTAGTTTAATGAAGAGAAGGACGAGGGGGGACATGATAGCAGTCTTCCAATATCTCAGGGGCTGCCCCAAAGAAGAGGGGGTCAAGCTGTTCTCCAAAGCCCCTGAAGGCAGGAGAAGAAGCAACGGATGGAAACTAGTCAAGGAGAGGAGCAACCTAGAACTAAGGAGAAACTTCCTGACAGTCAGAACAATTAACCAGTGGAACCACCTGCCTCCAGAAGTGGTGAATGCTCCAACACTGGAGGTTTTAAAGAAGAGACTGGACAGCCATTTGCCTGAAATGGTGTACGTTTTCCTGCCTGAGCAGGGGGTTGGACTGTCACCTGACTCTTCCCTTTTCATCTAGGATCTCTGGAGCTTGTTTGCTAGGGAGGGAGATGGGTTACTTTTAACAATGTTCTGATGGCTGTGGTGTGTCAAGCAGCCATGACGCTAAATATGTTTTTATCTGATATTTCATATATAATATGCCAGTTGTCAGCAAGAGGAAGTGAGGGTGATGTTTTGTTTCTTGCCTTTTTCCGTAAAGTGTTCTTTTGGGATTAATTTAAACCCCCACCCCAGTCTACTGACGCCTTTGCTGTAGAGCTACTTGCTGGAAAGTTAACTGACTTGTCTCGCTCTAGAAGAGCAACACACCTTTCTTCTCGCAAATAGGACCTTCTTAATGTAGGGAAAAGAATTCAGACCCAGGTTGATAGAGATGCTCTGAACCAGCCAGGCAGCCTCGTCTCTCTCAAAAAAGCCCTGAGCAACTGCCCGCTGAACTTTTATTCACCTCCTTTTTCTGAATACCAAATACAACATTACATCAACCCCATCAATCTCAAAAAATAGGACACATAGTGATAATTGGATACGTAGTGAGAACTACTCAGGTGCCTAGGAGATCATTACAAAAACAAGATACTAAAAGATATATGTGAAAGCTCTATCATAGTGTTTCCCAAACCTCCCACATGCCATCCTGTGCGAACCAGGAGAGTGTGCTCATCACTGTAATTCACGTAGAGGCCGATAAGAAACGTTTGGGAAAGCTGAAGGTTGGGAGGCCAAAAACTGGCCATTCCCACACTTAAGAATTCCTCTCTGGGGTTTGTACGCCCACGACTGCAGTAGGTGGTGTGAAAAGGGGACGGGAGGATCATTCAGGGACAGCAACCTTGTCCGTTCTCCACAGCAAAAAATAATTAGGAGAGCAGGAAGTTGAGGGAAAAACATCACCTTCCAACTTCCTTTGCAGCAGGTGGAAGGACCAAACAGATGTGCATTGGCCAAAGGATCGGAGGCCGTATGCTTTTGCCAGTCAAGAGTCTTATCTATCGAGAGTGGAAGAGGATGGCTGTTACTGTTGGGCATACCACCATAGCTTAGTCTAAGGCGGGGGTCTTCAAACTTGGCCCTTTTGTGACTTGTGGACTTCAACTCCCAGAATTCCTCAGCCAGGCATGCTGGCTCAGGAATTCTGGGAGTTGAAGTCCACAAGTCATAAAAGGGCCAAGTTTGAAGACCCCTGGTCTAAGGCCTAAACGTTGGACTCCAGTTCGTATCCGTTCAAGCTGGGCTGGAGATGAATAGGAGTCCTGATGGCGCAGTGGTTAGAATGCCACATTGCAGGCTAACTCTGCCCACAGTCTAGAGTTTGATCCTGACCGGTTCAAGGTTGACTCAGCCTTTCATCTTCCCGAGGTCAGTAAAATGAAGAGCCAGAAGGTTTGGGGCTGACATTATATACTGCCCAGATTGTGCTGTAAAGCATTATGAGATGGTATGTAGGTCCAAAGGCTATTACGATTGCTATTTCTCATGCTAATAGCAATCTTGCTATTCTGTTATAAATTGCCACCACTTTATAATGCCTTGGTAAGAGCACACTTGGAATACTGCAACCAGGTTTGGTCACCACAATATAAAAATGGTATTGAGACTCTGGAAAGAGTGCAGAGAAGAACAACAAAGACGATTAGGGGGCTGGAGGCTGAAACATAGGAAGAACGGTTGCAGAAATTGGGTATGCCTAGTCTAATGAAAAGAAGGACTAGGGGTGACATGATAGCAGTCTTCCAATATTTGAGGGGCTGCCACAAAGAAGAGGGCGTCAACCTATTCTCCAAAGTACCAGAAGGCAAGGCAAAAAAATAGATGGAAACTCATCAAGGAGAGAAGCCACCTTGAATGAAGGAGAAACTTCCTAACAGCGGGGACAATAAACTAGTGGAACAGCTGGCCACCAGAAGCTGTGGGTGCTCCAACATTGGGTTTTTTTAAAAAGCGACTGTACAGTCATTTGTCTGAAATGGTATAAGGTCTCCTCTTTGAGTAGGGACTACGAGACCTCCAGGGTCCCTTCCAACTCTGTTATTCTGTTAAAGGTGATGATAGAAAGTGGAGATCCACAATTCACAAGAAGGGTAGAAATAGCCTCTTGGGCTTCTCTCTGTAAGCTGCTCAGAGACTTACTTCACGGTTACCAAGTAGGCTATAAATAGCATGGAGAGAAAAAAAAAACATAAATATTACCGTGTTCTCGTGGGTAGATTGCTCAGTGGAGCAGATGTTCATACACATCCGAGGTCTTTTTATCCCAACGCGTTCTGCCTTCGTGCCGAAGAGAAGATCAAAACACAGAACAGAAGAGCGAGCACACAATCCAGCTCGCTTTAGGGCTCCTGTTTTTCCTGGAAAACAAAGCTGCTGGATTTTACGATCCTAGGGAACTGCTTGTCACTGGCTCTCTAGTCTCCTGGCAAGGGAATGCTCGGAAGCAGAGGAGCGCTCCTCCGAAGGGAGAGAGAGAGATTGCTGAGTTGTGACTTCAGGAACTTGCCTGGCTCCTTCCTCCCTTCCTGAGGCCTAGAAGAAATGGAACACATGATGCCAAAGCAGAGAAATCTAGCCTCTTTTCTGAAGCACTCGATTTAGGTTCTTGGTGTGGTTACAGTTGTCCCCACCATCTCTGGAGAGAAGAGAAGCATCACGGGAAATAGCGGTGCAACTGGTGCTCCCTAACTTGAGTTATGACTTTGCTGCAGCTGATAAATTGTCCTCCAGGTCCAGCAGTGTTCAGGTCTTTCTCCATTATCACAATCAGGAGGAGGAGGAGGTGGTGGTGGTGGTGGTGGTGGTGGTGGTATTCCATATCAACCAGCCTGGGTGGGATTTTGGGAATTTGTTTCTCTGCTTCTTCGGGCCTGCTTGGAGAAGAGATGCTCTCGGAGTCTTTGTGTAATTCCCAATTCGTCATCTCTCCCATTTTTCTGGCTCAAAATGGCAGCAGGGTCCTTTTCTCCTTAGTGTGTTTGTGTTTGTGTGTGTGTGTCTGTGCGTGTGGATGCGTGCGTGCGTAAATCCATTGCTAGTCGAAGGCTGCAGCCGAACTCTTCTTCGCAGCTGCTGTTCACTGCCTGTCGTTTCTTGGGAAATGGCTAATGATTCCAACACTCAGGTAGGTGTGAGAAACAAGAAAGGAAAAAGGCGATATTTTTTTTTCCTGTTATGAGAAGTAACAAGGGGGCAAGCTTCCATTTCCCCCCCCCCCCCCCCCCCTTCTCCTCGGGGAAAAAAAAGTAATAATTCCGGAGGACATACTACAAGATGGATTGCGCTTTAAAGCACGCAGTTCTCTTCTTTTAGAGAAGTTTGAAGTGGTTATAGTTGTTGTTGTTATTTTTAAAGTATTCTGAAGTCCGGAAAGCCATGTTTATGGTGCTGGTTGACTTTTGCAAATAAAGGGCATTTCTGAAAAAAAAAAGAGAAGTGCTAATAATGATCAGAAGAGGTTTTTTTTTTTTTTTTTTTTTAGAGGCGACGGGAAGAACGTTTTAATCTATACAGCAAAGCAGACAAAATCTGCAGTGCTTTCCAGAGGAAAATCCATTATTGGGTTGCTAACAAAACTTTAAGTCTTAGTAAAGTTGGCTTTCGTTGAGCCTGGAACATGTCTCCATTCCTATCTCAAAAAGGAATAAACTGTATATTTTGGATATAAATATTAATAACTATTACACTGGCCAAAGCATGTGCTGGTTCTTTTATGTACTGATGTTTTTATGCAAGTTGTATCAGAGGTCACTTTAGTAATTCTTCTCATATTTATTTACTTAGCAGATTTTAATAGCCGCCCTTCTCGCAGACTGTGGCTCTGTGTGGGCATACAGCCACCATGACAATTAAAAACAGCGAAACCGTAATTAAAAATACTAAGGTGCAAATACAATTTTTTTTAAAAAAAAATAGAAAAACAAAATAATCAAGAGGCCGCAGAATGCCAGTCCACTCGTGTAATACAACCACTGCTGGCCCCCCACAATGTTAAATGTTATTAAATGCAGAAAAAGCACAGATCCATCAATCCACTGGTTAAAAGTCATGGTGTCTAAACCTTGGTCATTTTTTTAACAGAACTTCATAAGGTACAGGACACAGGCCAAACCTTTGTTAAACGAAGAGGGGAACTAACTTTCATCCCTGCGTATCTTGGGATGACACGGGAGGAACTTCTGCACAGATTCTGTGGGTTGGCATCTTTTGGGCAAGGAGTTAGCATTCATTGCACACGTTCTGCTGAACTTGGAAAGGTAAGCAGGATCAAACTGAGGAGAACTGACGAGAATATCAATTGAGAGAAAAGCCTCATTCCTTACTAGCACTGATGATGTTACCTAGTTTGGGTAATGAACATTCGCAAGAAAACAACCCAGCTCAGAGAGCACCAAGGACCCCACAATCCTTTTCTCCTCCTCCTCCTCCTCCTCCTCCTCCTCCTCCTCCAACAACTCCCTTCTAGCCCCCTTGATGTTACCTAGTTGGGTAATGAAACTTTTGCAAGAAAACAACCAAGCTCAGAGAGCACCAAAGACCCCACAATCCTTTCCTCCTCCTCCTCCTCCTCCTCCTCCTCCTCCTCCTCCTCCTCCCAACCCCAACTCCCTTCTATCCCCCTTGATGTTACCTAGTTGAGTAATGAAACTTTTGCAAGAAAACAACCAAACTCCAAGGACTTTAGATAAGAACTTGAATGGGCGGATGTCCTACAATCCCAAGACTGTGGGGAAGAAATATCCTAGAAGAAAGCAACGGACTGGCTGCCTAAGTCATTGCTGGCTAAATAATTGGGGGTGAACTCGACTTGTCAACCTTACCAACTGCTTTGAATCAGAAGAGTCCAGAGAGAGAAAGGTAGATTCCTTTTTGGAAGGGGTGGTGGTGGTGGTGACCAAAAGAAGCCAGGGGAAGTCTTGTGCAAACAGACACGTGACCCTTTTGCCATCTGTTTTTCTTTGTGATAGCTGTGCAGTTGTTATCTGTCTTTCCTCTTTAGGCCAACTTTCCATCTGACAACATTGATTGACTGAGCTGCTTACCATTGCAAGTTCTGGGATTAACACAGTTGTTGTTGTTGTTGTTGTTGAACCTGTGGTGGATTTACCTTTGTTTAGGTGTATAGCTGTGGTTTTCTAGTGAGATCCTTGAGCCTTGTCCGTAGGTAAACCTCTCCGAGACTGGAATCCTTCTGTCAGAGAAGTTTGTCAACTGGCTATTTTTGTCCTCCTTCACACTTTACAATAACAATTGCCTGTAATTGCTGTGTGCAAAGTTAAAAGCACTCTCAAGTGCTTTGAAGGGTAACAATTTGGGTGTCAAAGTTACACTTATTGCATTGCACCAGAGAGAACCGGAGTGTCTGAACAGTTAAAAACAAGCATGTCCCATCTTGTCTCAGTATTTACGCAGCTATGACTGATACTTTCATTTGAAAATTAAGAGGCCTGTGCTTAGCTGGGTGGGTTAACCGCTGTTGTGTAGCAAGAATCGACTGACAGAGATACTGAAATATTTTTCAACTCATCTCTCCTTCATCCAGAGCTGAGCTTTCTAGCCATGGCTGAGTTTCAAAAGAGGAGCAGTTGCTAAAGGAGAGGCTGAGGAGAACTTTGAACCAGCTGCTTCTCTTTTTGGAGGATTTCAATCAATCAGTCAATGTAGAACTGGACGGGACCTTGGAGGTCTTCTAGCCCAACCCCCTGCTCAAACAGGAGACCCTATACCATTTCAGACAAGTGGCTGTCCAGATTCTTTTTTTAAAAATCACCAGTGATGGAGCACCCACGATTTCTGGAGGCAACTTCTCTTCACTGGTTCATTGTCCTCGCTGTTAGGAAGTTTCTCCTTAATTCCAGGTTGCTTCTCTCCTTGGTCAGTTTCCATCCGTTGTTTCTCCTCCTACCCTCTGGTGCTTTGGAGAATAATTCGAACCCCTCTTCTTTGTGGCAACCCTTCAAATACTGGAATACAGCTATCATGTCAGCCCTAGTCCTTCTTTTCTCTCGACCAGCCATACCCAATCCTGCAATGCTTCTCCACCCTTTTTCCTAAGCCTCAACGTCATTTTCGTAATGAGGTGGCCAAAATTGGATACAATATTCCAGGTGTGGCCTTATTGAGGATTTTAAAAGGTAAAGGTCAAGGATCCCCCGCACATGCGTGCTAGTCGTTTCCGACTCTAGGGGCCAGTCCTCATCTCCGTTTCAAAGCTGAAGAGCCGGCGCTTGTCCGAGGACGTCTCCGTAGTCATGTGGCCGGCATGACTAGACGCCAAAGGCACACGGAGCGCTGTTACCTTCCCACCGAAGTGGTCCGTATTTTTCTACTTGCATTTTTACGTGCTTTCGAACTGCTAGGTTGGCAGAAGCTGGGACGAGTATAAAGCAGTAAATACTTCATGAGATTTTGATTCTGTGCCTCTATTTATGCAGCCAAGGATTGTATTAGTTTTTTTGGTTGCTACCACACACTGCTGGCTCATGTTTAAGTGACCGTCCACTAGGACTCCAAGGTCCCTCTCACAGTTACTGTTTTTGAGCCAGGTTTCACCTAATCTGTACTTAAATCTTTGATTATTTTTTTCCCCGCCTAAGTGTAAAACTTTGCTTTTCTCCGCATTAAATTTCATTTTGTTGTTCAAGTCTGTCAAGACCTTTTTGGATCCTGACCTGGTCTTCTGGGCTGTTGTCTGGAAGCCTTTCTCTCTCCTGCCTTTAGTCTCTTTCAGACAGAAGGATAACAAATGCAGAAACAGTCATTTTAATGCCCATCGAGCATGTAGATTTCCCTTCGTGGAAGCAGGATGCAGAGGTTCCGGCTAATTTATGCGCAGCAACTCTTGTGAGAATGACACTGAATTGTCACTGAGCAGTAACAGTTGCCTTCTTGTGAATCAGAGGCCAAAACTATTAGAGATATTTCTGAAGGTACCTTAGATAGGAATGCTGCGAGAAGTAGCTATAATTTTGCACTTGCAGGGTTTACAACGTTAAAGCTTGAAATTCAGCTTATAGAATATTTGCTTCACTAACCACGTGTGAGCAAAAATGTTCCTAGAAGAGCGACCCTCGTTTTATTTTTACTGATATGCCTGAGTTGAACATTCAACATCATCCATCCCCTTTTTTTAAACAGGATAATAAGAGTTTGGAAGGGACCTTGGCGGTCATCTAGTCCAACCCCCTGCTCAAGCGGGAGACCTTAGACCATTTCAGACAAGCGGCTGTCCAGACTTTTCTTAGAAACCTCCAGTGATGGAGGTTCTTGGTACTCTCTGGGCCTTGTAGATGTTTCATTACCCGACTAGCTAACATTATCAGGTTGATTCATGTAGGGTAGCAAAATGCTTGCAAACGAACAACTCGGCTCAAAGGGCATCGAGAACTCAATTTTCCCATTTACGAATGTATGCATGAAAGCAAAATTAAGTTAAATAGTTATAATCTAATCTAGTAAACAGTTCGAGTCCTGAGCAAATTATTGTTACTCGGGTGAGTGGTACCTCTGAGAAAGAGTACACCAACTGTTCTGATTACACAGAAGCGCAGACAGCAGAGAAACACAAAGAAGATAGAATATCATCAGAGCTGGAAGGGACCTTAAAAGTCTTCTCATCCAATCTTCTGCTCAAACAGGAGACGACTGCACCATTCCAGAAAAGATGGCAGCCAGCCTCTTCTTACAAAACCTCCTGTGATGGAGCACCCACAACTTCTGAAGATGTTCCACTGGTTAATCGTTCTCACCATCAGGAGATTTCTCCTTAGTTGGAAGTTGGTTCTCTCCTTCATTAATTTCCATCTGTTGATTCTTCTCCTGCCTTCTGGTGCTTTGGAGAAGAGATTGACCCCTTTGTCTTTGTGGCAGCCCCTCAAATGTTGAAATACTGCTGCCATCTCAACCCCTAGTTCTTCTTTTCATTAGATAGCCAGCTCCTGCAACCGTTCTTCATATGTTCTCTAACCATTTTTCCTGCGCTTCTCCGCACTCTTTCCAGAAACTCCTTGTCTTGTAGATACCACTTAGTGAGTTTAATTTTGCATCTACATAGCTCACGTTTTGAAAGGTCACGTTTGAACAAACAAAATGGTTTTGTTTCCTTAAAGTGTACAACTCTCTTAATTGACATTTGAAAGACATTGTTTGTTTCTTTTGTAGGTTGCGTGTTTGTGTTGGCACTGGGTAGCCCAAACACCCTCAGCCTTTGTCATGTGAAAAATAAATTAAGAGCAGGATGTTATTAAGTGAATGGCACTTAAAGGCTATCCTTTAACACAGGAGTCTTCAAACTTGGCCCTTTTATGAGTTGTGGACTTCAACTCCTAGAATTCCTCAGCCAGGCACCCTGGCTGAGGAATTCTGGGAGTTGAAGTCCACAAGTCATAAAAGAGCCAAGTTTGAAGACCCGTGCTTTAACAGAATAAGAGAATTGGAAAGGGACCTTGGAGGTCTTCTAGTCAACCCCCCTACTTGAATAGGAGACCCTGTAACATTTCAGACCAGTAACTGTCCTGTCTCTTCTTAAAAGCCTCTAGCAACCCACAGCTTTTGAAGGCAAGCTGTTCCACTGGTTAATGGTTCTTCTTAATTCTAGGTTTCATTCTCTCCTTGATTAGTTTCTCGTCTTCCTTTCTGGTGCTTTGGATAAAAGTTGACATCCTATTTTTTTGTGGCAGCCCCTGAGATATTAGAATACTCCTACCATGTCACCCCTAGTCCTGCTTTTCATTTAACTAGACAAGCCCAATTCCTGCAACCGTTCTCACAAATATTTCATCCTCCAGCCCCCTCATCATTTTTTGTTGCTCTTCTCTGCCCCCTTTGCAGAGTCTCAGAGACTGATATTCCGCCATATATCTAAAGAAGAGTTTAAGGCCATACTGTACTGGTCCAGGATCTACCCAACTTGGCTAAGGTCAAGAAGCATTGAGAATTAGTCCTGATTAGCACTTAAAGGGAAAGTAATCAGAAAATCCAGGGGGTGTAAACTAAATGGGAAGTTGAAAATAATAATAATAATAATAATAATAATAATAATAATAATAATAATAATAATAATAATAATAATAATAATAATAATAATAATAATAATAATAAATAACCCACTTCCATATCGTTGCTTTGAAGGTGGCCTAATTTTGTTTACCTGTAGCTGAGTTTAAGTGAAAAGAACGTTTACATGTGTGTCCATGGGCCACATCATATGACCCTATCCCAAACATATGGCCAGGTCGCTAAGTAATGCAATGATTAAGTTAGTCGCTGTAGGAAATGACCAGGCTGAGCCTAAGGGTGTGTTCAAATGTGTCATTAGTTTGGAGTTTCTACACACCCACAAGAGACATGAGGCCAAAATCCCCATGAATTCTGTTGATTCTACCACCAATTCCCCTTGTCCACTAAGTCGATCAAATTCTTGTGTATCGGTAGCATGAAATAAACTCATAATCCTAGGGGTGACATGATAGCAGTGTTCCAATATCTGAAGGGCTATTACAAAGAAGAGGGAGTCAAGCTGTTCTCCAAAGCACCTGAAAGAAGGACAAGAAGCAACGGATGGAAACTAGTCAAGGAGAGAAGCAACCTAGAACTAAGGAGAAATTTCCTGACAGTCAGAACAATTAACCAGTGGAACAACCTGCCTCCAGAAGCGGTGGATGCTCCATCACTGGTGGTTTTTAAGAAGAGACTGGACAGCCATTTGTCTGAAATGGTAAAGGGTTTCCTGTCTGAGCAGTGGGTTGGACTACATGACCTCCAAGGGCCCTTCCGACTGTATTATTCTGTTACTCCTTTCGAACTCTATTTCTGGCTCCTAGTTGCCAGCACCTGAGAGTTGCATCCAGTTTTATAACCTTTTACTTTTTTTGCCACGCTTGTTAAGTGAACCGCACAGTCATTAAGGCAATCTGGTTTCTCCCATTGACTTTGCGTACGGGTAGGTTGCAGACGGTGGTCACCTGATCCCAGGATGCTGCAAATGTATATACGTGCAAGCACCCAAATTCTGATGACAAGGACCAGTGGGAGGCTGAGATTGTTGTAAGTGTGAAGTATGGTCCATAAGTCACTTTCTTTCAGTGCCGTCATAATTTGAACAGGTGTGAGCAAAGTCAAAGATTATTGCATAAGTATCCCTTCCCAAGTTGCATAAATCAGATTCTTGTTACTGCTGGTTTTAAAAAAAGACTCTCCCTGTTTTAATAGACGGTTCGTCCTCTGTCTGGTGCTGATGGATATGCAGCATTTACTGTAATTGGTTTATTTAAAATTGTTGCTTTTGCTTAATGTAGCGCAGTGCAATTGTTTGTATTATGTAAGACAATGTGGGAAGTTTCTAATCTCAGTCTGAAGAAATTTTACATGCTTCAAATCAATCACACAAATAAATACCAGGAATGGCAGAGTAAAATCTGATACGTAGATTTAGAAAAGAATGTGAAATGACATTTTTTTTAAGAAAAGAAAAAAAGAAACTTACTTTGAAAGCTATTTTACACCGATTATTTTTTATTATTACCTTTATACTTTACAGTATAGGTTTTTCCCCAATTTTTTTTCTGTCTCAATTAATCGTTTCCCATAAAGCTTTGATTCCCAACCTGAGACAAATTTGGGTGACTGTTTTGTAAGTAACCGGTGGTAAGACTCCTTATCTGCAAAAATTTTTTTTGCTTTCTCCTGAATTATAGAAAGCTTCTTTAAAAAAAAAAAAAAAGCAGAATTCTTCCTTAATGTGCACAGAGAAAAAATGACTTTGGGAAATCGTCCAGTTGCTGGAATGCGTTTAACCTTATCCTTTTCATCTCAATAAATCTTGCTAAAGAGAATTCTGTGGAAATCAGACTCGGGAAAACAATTGTGTTTTGCTTTCCACAGCTGCCAAAGAGGCAGATTTTTTTTTTAACATGAGCCAGAAGGCTATAAAGAAAAATTTAAGATCTTTTATTTAGTCCAGTTGGGAAGCAAATTGTTTGGAAAACATGTCTTCCACACGTAGCTCAGAGTCAGGGGTCCTAAGAATATTTTTAAAAACTAGTTTCTAAATTGAAAACAGCGACAGATTCTAATGGACGCCTTTTTCTACCGGGCAGGATTTGAAAACTCGTTTTATCTAAAAGGCTGGTTTCAGATTTCACTTTGTCCAAATTGGGGTGAAACGATTTTCTGTAGTGGTTCTAAAAAAAAGTACAGCTACTTCTGCAAAATAATTTAATTTAGTTTAGTTTAGCTTAGAAGGTAGATCTTAAGCTTACTTTTAAAAATTCATAAAGCCTATTGGTGTGGTGGCAAACTTATGAGCCCTCTCTGTGGGCACGCACGCTGTCGCCCCAGTCTTAGGCCTTCAGCTGGGTTTTATAAAACCTTTTCAATTTAGGCCTCCGCTACCATATGCAAAAACGGGGCGCAGTGGCTCAGTGGTTAGGACGCTGAGCTTGTTGAAGTCGGCAGTTTGGCGGGTCGAATCCCGAGTGCCACGTAGCAGAGTGAGCGCCTGTTACTCGTCCCAGCTTCTGCCAACCTAGCAGTTCGAAAGCACGTAAAAACGCAAGTAGAAAAATGGGGACCACTCCGGTGGGAAGGTAACAGCGTTCCGTGCGCCTTTGGCGTCTAGTCATGCCGGCCACATGACCACGGAGAAGTCCTCGGACAAGCGCTGGCTCTTCGGCTTTGAAACGGAGATGAGCACTGGCCCCTAGAGTCGGAAACGACTAGCACGCGTGTGCGGGGGAGCCTTGACCTTTACCTTACCATATGCAAAACAAACAAACAAAAAAAGTTCAATCAATCAATTTCAACTTCTCGTGGGGGAGAAAAAAAGATCTCGCAAAGTTGGAATTGATTGAACATTTTAGTCCCACCCAGTTTGCCCTTACCACCGCAGCCACGCCCACCCAATAGGCCACACCCACCCATCACCCAACGATACATAAGTAGGTTTTGGGTTGCAGTTTTATTTTATTATTTATTTTATTTATTTTAATTCCATTTATATCCCGCCCTTCTCCGAAGACTCAGGGCGGCTTACAAGCTTAGCAGTAGCCTTCATTCTATGTATATGCCTGCTTGTTAGGGCTTTCTCACACACCCCCAAACGGCATTATTACAAAGTCAGCTTATTGCCCCCAACCATCTGGGTCCTCATTTTACCTACCTGGGAAGGATGGAAGGCTGAGTCAACCTTGAGCCTGGTGGGACGCGAACCTGGACTAATGGCAGGCAGCTGGGATTACTGAAGGAGGCATTAGCCCACTGCTCCACCAGGGCTCTTCCGAGTTTGGGCACTTGGTCTCTAAAAGGTTCTCCATCACTGGCCTGTTGGGTATTGCAGTAAATAGTAATATACTCTGATATCAAATATACCGCACATAGCAGGTGGGCATGTCTACCTCTGCATAACTTGGTGAACAACTATGTCCCTCTGAGTTCTACAGCAGTGGACCCCAACTTTTGTGGCTTGGTGGCCCAGTGGGGGGAAGGGGAGATGAAGACCCCCAAGGTCTTCCAGGCCTATGATTCTGCTTCTCATTCTGGGGGAGAGAGAAAGAGTCAGAAGATATTTATAAAATGGGATTGGCAGACTCTCCGAAAGGCGGTTTTCCAAAGGCAACTGGGTTTTTTCCCCCCCCTTTTCTTTGAAAACATTTCGCTTCTCATCCAAAAAGTTCTGAAGTCAAAGCTAAAGAAGCTTCTTGGATGAGAAGCGAAATGTTTTCAAGGGGAAAAGCAAAAACCAAGGACTTCCATTTGCCTTTTGGAAAAAGCACTTTTGGGACAACCCTGAGCTGGATGGTTGAGGATCTCCCTAGACGATTGGCAGAATACAGTCCTGGAAATTAATAATAATGATATTAAGATAAGATAACCTTTATTGTCTTTTTTTTTTTTTCTGTGGGCACAATGGCACACAACAAAAATGAAATTTAGCTGCCCACTCTCAGCGTGAAACACATACACGACACACACCTACACATACTATATACAACATATGTGTAGACCCACAGCCTTACATATAACAAATAAATATTAAATACTGTCCATCTTGAATATATAATGGAAGGAGGAAGCTTCAGAGTTCATGATAATAATGATAATAATAATGATGATAATGATGATGATGATGATGATGATAATGTTGGAAGGGTTAGAGCAGGGCTCTTCAAACTTGGCCCTTTGATGACTTTTGGACTTTTAACTCCCAGAATTCTTCAGCCAGGCACACTGGCTGAGGAATTCTGGGAGTTGAAGTCCATAGGTCATCAAAGGGCCAAGTTTGAAGACCCCTGGTCTGGATCCAAGC
>JAKJMR010001002.1:169110-185231 GCA_024449315.1 Daboia siamensis
GATAGATAGATAGATAGATAGATAGATAGATAGATAGATAGATAGATCATAGAGAGAGAGATAGAATAGATGGATAGATATGGTGTGTGTGTATATATATATAGAGAGACAGACAGACAAACAGATAGAGGTAGATAGATATATAGATAGACAGATCAGAGAGAGAGAGAGAAAGAGAGATAGAGATAGAATAGATGGATAGATAGGTGTGTGTGTGTATATATATATATATATAGAGAGAGAGAGAGACAGATGATAGAGGTAGATAAATATATAGATAGATTATACACACACACACACACACACTGTAGATAGATAGATAGATAGATAGATAGATAGATAGATAGATAGATAGATAGATAGATAGATAGATAGACAGACAGACAGACAGACAGACAGACAGACAGATAGATATGGGGTGTGTGTGTGTATATATATATATATATATAGAGAGAGAGAGAGAGACAGATGATAGAGGTAGATAGATATATAGATAGACAGATCAGAGAGAGAGAGAGAGAGAGAGAATAGGTGGATGGATAGATGTGTGTGTGTGTGTGTGTGTGTGTGTGTGTGTATAGAGAGATTATTTTTATGCTGTTCAACTTCACTCAGAGCTAGCAAAATTTTAAAGGCATCGTTGAATATCCGCTGGTGGGCCCAGAGGAGCTTTTTCCAAAAGGCAGCTGGACTTTTTTTTCTCCTCTTTGAAAATATTTCACTTCTTTTCCAAGAAGCTTCTTCATTCACTTCTTGGATGAGAAGTAAAACATTTTCAAAAACCATAAGAAAGTTAGTTCCCAGTTGCCTTTTGGGAAAAAACAAACACCTTTGGGATAACCGTGACCTGGATGGTTGAGGATCTCCCATAGGCATCTGCGGATAGAGTTGAGCAGCTCAGCCTTTGTGCACATCTTGCTGAGGCTTAACAGGCTTCCCCATGGCTCCCAGCATTTGTGTTCTTTCTGCATTTTTAAATCCAGCAATTTTGTTCATGATGTGAGTCAGTGCTTAACCCACTTTCTTTCCTCTTCCTTGCTCTGCTGATCCCACTCAACTGTTGGGAGGTTGCTTTCCCGCATTAATCCAGTTAGAAAAAACTTAACTGCCTGCCGATGGAGGGAAAAACAAACAAGAAAATAAAATATGTGGCTCAGAATTCGATCGATGGAGGATTCCTCTCCGTAGCGCTTTGCAGTGATGCCGCAGAAATTTTATTCCTCTAATGTGCGTGGATAGTCTGATTCCTTTAGCCAAATAAGCGGAAGAGAAATATTTTTTTTGCCTATAACAGAAATTTCCCTTCTCCATAAACAAGAATATACACCAGCCAGTGGCTGGCTGTTTTAGTGCGCCCCCTACTGGTTCAGGGAGCTCCTGCTACCCTTGATGTCCCCAGGTTGTTCTCGCACCTGGGAAGGGCAGCTGGAGGCTGCATCCATATTGAAATATGGACACTATGCACCTTTACAGAATGCTGAGGTGAAGATTTTCTGAGCCAGGGAAGAGCAGACAAGAGTTCTTCCAGGCACCAGAAGCTGTTTGTCCCTGCGGCTTCAAACCAGGTTTCAATGTGTGGGTGATGTAATGATTTAGCTCTAATGACAGGCAACGTAGAAGACCAGAGAATGGCACAGAATGCAGGGATCTAATACACTGGATTTAGGATTACCGGTCTGTGGCCGTTTTGCTGGTAGCAGAATATCACGAATATCGACCAACGTCAGAAACACGATGTGTAAGATTGCCACGCAGTGAAACGATAGCAAATACTTGTAACTCGGGTTTTAGATTTTGGCTGTGATTTGTTCCCCAAGCTTGTTTCAAATATAGCTCCTAACAAACAACCAGTCACGCGACAGCTGAACCCGCTGGCACACTAGACGCTTATGAGCTAAAGCGAATAGGACACGAAAATCCTGCGGATGACGTTACCCAGTTTGGTAACGAAACGTTCAGATAGATCACAACAAGCTTGGAGAGCAAACCCCAGCCAAAGTCTAAAACCCCAGCCGAAAATATTTCCTATTATTTTACAGTTATATGGGCGTAAAGGGACGCGGTGGCTCAGTGGGTTAGGACGCTGAGCTTGTCGATCGGAAGGTCGGCAGTTTGGCGGGTCGAATCCCGAGTGCCGCGTAGCAGAGTGAGCGCCTGTTACTCGTCCCAGCTTCTGCCAACCTAGCAGTTCGAAAGCACGTCAAAATGCAAGTAGAAAAATAGGGACCACTCAGGTGGGAAGGTAACAGCGTTCCGTGCGCCTTTGGCGTCTAGTCATGCCGGCCACATGACCACGGAGAAGTCCTCGGACAAGCGCTGGCTCTTCGGCTTTGAAACGGAGATGAGCACCGGCCCCTAGAGTCGGAAACGACTAGCACGCATGTACGGGGGAACCTTTACCTTTACTGAGGCCTGATTTTTCCACCAAAGGAGCAGTTAACAAACATATTGATTTAGATCCAACATATCAATGTGTAAGGAACCGGATCATTCGAAGTGCCAATCAACAAGAGAACCGATCAGCTGCTCGGAATTCAAATATAGCTCTACCACAAATATTAACTCACCACACTGGCACACAAGACGCTTAGGAGCCAAGTGGAACAGGACAGGAAAAATCCCGCTCAGGATGTTACCTAGTTCGGTTAACGAAACCTTCGGGAATTATATTGGAACAAGCTTGGAGAACAAACCACAGCCAAACTGCTATGCAGCGGCCGATGGGACAAGATCAAAGTACTTTGTTTATTTTTGTTTGTTTCTTCATCTGTGGCACCTTAAAAAAAAAAAAAAAATGATGTTGCAGGGTGACTGATGTGAAGTTTGAAGCTGTAGGAATCGCATACAGCTCATTGGAAGAAGACCGTATTAATGGCAGGAGAAAGAGGATTTTTTTTTTTTAATGGAAACAAAGAAAATCATGAAGGTCAACCGACGTTTGAAAACCACCGATGACATTTCTTAAAGAAGAAATTAAAAAAAACAACCCGAATGTGTTGCTCAGCTATTTCCAGTAACGTCTGTGCCATTTGACAGTCAATTATCGTAGTTAACGCCCTTTTGATCATGAAATATCATTGGTTAGATCAGGGGTCTTCAAACTTGGCCCTTTTATGACTTGTGAACTTCAACTCCCAGAATTCCTCAGCCAGGCAATCGTTGATGTTCATAAATATCTTGATGATGGATCATTGTTCTTTAGACAGTCATTCCGTATCACCTGCAAACAAAAACCCTTTAAAGATTCCAGCATAACTTCATGGGCAATTGAAAAATTAATAACTAATTTTGTGGTATTTTTCCACTTTATACCTATAAAAAGAAGTCTGTTTGCAGTGTTGCTGAAAAAGGACATACATCATTTATGGTTGGGAAATAGTCTTTGCTGATTAGATTTCTCCAAATAATTTTAACCTGGAACATCATAGTGATTTTAGGAAATCTGCATATCTTAGCCTTAAGAGGAAAGCATATTTCATCCGCCCCCATTTGATACGGAAGCACATATTTCAGATGAATTCACTCAGAACCTTGGATCCATAGCCTATGCTGAAGACAGCAAGGATCTTGTAATTATATCGCTCCCAACAATAACAGTTGTACAATATCAGAAAAATCTCTATTTTTGTGCTTCTCTTTCTGAAGACCCTTTTGGAGATCAGATGAAATTCTAAGGGGAATAGATTTTGTTTGTTTGTTTGGATGGATGGATGGTTTCTATGGCTGCCCACCTCAGTCTGGGTGGCTTACAATTCAGAAAATATATTTTCTGAAATATAAAATACTTAATAAAATACATAAAAATATAAAGTATTACCGAGAAGGTTACTTCTTCTCTCAATGGCTGATAATTAAAAGGAAAGTTTTCAATCAGAGACTTTCCAGCAGACCTTCATATCTGAACAAGTTTATAATCGGGCAGGTTCCTCAAAAAAGACATTTGAATGATAGAGAGAGTTTAAAAGTATTTAAAAACCAAACAAAAGAAAAGAAAAACCTCGCTTGATCCTGGAAACCGATGGATACCTATTATAGATCTTTCAGTCGATGCAAATTCTGGTTGCAACATTAAGACAAAACTCACATTTTTGAAGTCTCTTCTAAGAAGATTAGAATTTAAACTTGTATACCACTCTTGCTGTCATTTACTGAATGGGCCCATGGTAGGATTTGCAAGGAATATTTTGGGAACAAGGAAAAAATAGTGATTTCTCCCCCCCCCCCCCAAGATTTCGTTGTACTCAGAAATAAAGCGAGAGATAAAGCCACTATAGTTCTTAAAGAAAGGTTTCCTTGGAAATTTGTCCAGGCCAATCAAACAGGACTTGATTGATTGATTGATTGATTGATTGATTGATTGAGGGGAGGGAGTGTACAAAAGTAAGTTGCTGGCCACACAATCAAACCCCTCTCCTCTCTTTTGTTCTATTTGTTGCACACGCAATGCACGTAAAAAGAGAGGAGACCCTTTCTTGGTCACTCAACGGTGGTGGCCATCTTGACTTCTGGGGATAACCTCCTCCTCCCACAGGATGTTTGTCATCAGGACTTTGGAACTTGATATTGTCCACCCTGCTTTGCAAAGTAATTTGGAAGATGCAAATACCCTGTTTCCTCTTTTTCAATTGCAGGGAAATAAAGCCTGTTATGTGAAGTCTCCGAAGGCCTAGGGTGGCACATCTCCTGGAGAGGAGATGCTTATGGCACACTCAGGTAAGGTGTCAATCTTTCGATTACACGTTTGATTCAGGTTACAGACATCTAGCCTACTCCGTCAAGGATCAAAACGTTGATTTACTGCCTGTTTGCTTTTTGCTGGCTTTATTCTCCAGCAGGATAAAGCCACTTTGCTGATGAGGAATCGGTGGTGGGAATGGATGGAAGCAAAATGTTGAGGTCATAAGGAGGTCCCTTTGGGGTCTTGCGTCAGGCATAAGGCGCATCCCTTCCGTTCAGAAATGAAGGGGATCCGCTGGGACTTCCATAATCTACGGCAGCATTTACTCAGCCTTGGCAACTGGACTGCAACGCCCAGAATTCCCCGGCCAGCTCTGAATTCTGGGAGTTGAAGTCCGTTCAGCTTCACATTTGTCAAGGTTGAGAAACGCTGATCTGTGGCAAGCGTCGGACTTGGACCTTAGCTCTTCCTCCGTGATTTCAAGCTGTCATTTGTGGCTTGCAGAGAGAGAGAGTTTCTCACCTTTAAACGAATGGAACAGTGTGATTGGTTGGAGGTGATCAAGGATCCTCATTTCTAGGCAGTAACCAAGGAATGGAAAGAAATGAGAGGAAAAAACCCACAGCTCAGAAACATAATGAAAATCTCGGGCTAAGTTTCATTGACTTGAGCAAACGAGGGGTGCTGGGTGCTCTCTCAGCTTGTTTGCTAACTTGCAGACATTGCCTTACCCAGACGAGGTAACCTTTGGGTAATGAAAGATTTGCAAGAAGCTGAAGAAGCCTCTTGGAGGAGGAGTGAAACATCTTCAAGGAAAAACGAAGTCCAGTTCCCTTTGGAAAAAGGCATCTTTGGGTTTGCAAGTAAACAGAACAAGCTCAGAGAGCACCAGGGACCCCTAGGTTCAACCCTGAGCTACAAATATTGTTGACTTGAGTTTCAGGGTGGATCCTTCCCTAGAACCGAATCTGCTAAGTTAGCGGTTGTACTCGGATGTGGTTGTCATCGTTGGTGGATGGAGGTGCACAAATTACCTTTGCTCAGTGTGTCAGCTGCGGTGCTGAGGGTTGCCTGCGACTTACACGGAGCTGAACCGCAAAAATGCTGGTTACAAGTGAAAAGGAGCATTTGATACCCGAAAAGCTACACTTACAGAGCACAGATTGTTTTTTTTTTCCCTTCAGGATCGGGTGTGTGTGTGTGTGTGTGTGTGTGTGTGTGTGTGTGTGTGTGTGTGTTTGGAAACGCTGCCTCCTCTGACTAGGGATTTAAGGCTGTTGGTTGTGTCTTCTGCTACCTGATCTGTTGAAGTGGAGATGCTTAGGACTTCAGCCTGTATGTGAAGTCCTTTCTCTTTGGCTCCTCTGCTATGCGTGCAAATTGGCTGATGAGCTTCGGACCTTTGTTGAAGAAAATGCTTGCGGTGGGAGAGACGATAGAAGTGATTGATTCCCGCTAGCTCTCTGAAGTGGCCTCTGATTGTCCAGACAAAGCTTTAATGCCTGGCTGATGCTTACCTGCTGGCTTGTCTTTTCCCCGCTGCTCTAGTCATTTATTTTGCTCTCGGTTGAAAAAGAAAGCCTCCCGTAGGCCAAACTGTTGATTTCTAGGATAAAAGACCAATTGACTGAAATCTGAATAGATGCAATTGTTGGAAATGAGGGAAGAATAACCTCTGATCCAATCGTCCAGGACTGGCTGCTCTCCCATTCCAGCTACTATGATCTGCCTGCAATTTGCTTGCAAGAGAATAAGATACGGTCAAAGACAAGGAAAGTCCCCTTCTTTGTTTCATACCATTATGAAGGGGGCTGATGCCTCCTTAAGTAACACCAGCTGCCTGCAATTAGTGCGGGTTCGAGTCCCACCAGGCTCAAGGTTGACTCAGCCTTCCTTCCTTCCCAGGTAGGTAAAATGAGGACCCAGATTGTTGGGGGCATTAAAGAGCCTTGGTGGAGCAGAGGGCTAATGCCTCCTTAAGTAACACCAGATGCCTGCAGTTAGTGCAGGTTCGAGTCCCACCAGGCTCAAGGTTGACTCAGCCTTCCATCCTTCCGAGGTAGGTAAAATGAGGACCCAGATTGTTGGGGGCAATAAGCTGACTTTGTAATAATGCCGCTTGGTGTGTGTGTGAAAGCCCTAACAAGCAGGCATATACATAGAATGAAGGCTATTGCTAAGCACATTGATTTGTGTTTCTTAGATTGTAAGCTGCCCCGAGTCTTCGGAGAAGGGCGGGATATAAATGGGATTAAAATAAAAATAAAAAAATTACGGAGAGACTTTATACAGTATAATGGTTTAACGTGAAAAAGCAATGTGGGTTAGTATGGCTTCACAGAAAAAGTAGTAGAAGCTTGGCACCAAACTTCCAGCTAAGGGAGTGGGTCAGTCGTGAGTTTAAACATGCTTGAGATGTAAACACAGGGCCATCATCCAACAAAGATTACAAAAAGTAACATAAATAATATCCCAACGGTGCTTTCTCAGGAGGCAACTGGACTTAGTTTGTTTTTCTTTGAAGACGTTTCACTCCCCATCCCAGAAGCTTCTTCCGCTCTGACCGGATGGTGGCGAATGGAAGGATTTATACTCCTTGCAGACAGCTGGTCATTTGCATCCTTTTAGAAAGTCGTCGAGGCCACCTGGAGGTTTCCCTGTGTCCTCGGGGTCACCTGAGTGGTGCAAATGGCTGTGGAGCCTCCATGGAGCTGCAGGATGTTTTCTGCCATCAAACTTCCACGTTTGCCTATCCCAGGTCCTTGAGAAGGACTTGATAGGTAGACAAAAATGCCAGATCCACTCTGAACATCTGACTGACTCTGAAAGGAGCCAAAATTAAATAATAATAAAAAAAACAAGTATTAAAAATAATAAATAAATTGAAAACAAAAGAAAAACAATCAAAAAACCCAAAGTGTGGTGGTTTTTTTTTTTTTGGATGGACCATCAAACCGTTGTTAAACAAATGATCATTCAGTTGAGGACTCCTGAATGTAGCTATCAAGGAAGGCAGAAAAAAGGCAACGTGGAGAATCAGAGAGAGATGCTTTTCCCCCCCCCCCGTTACCCTATCCCGATGGATTGCAATCAGTTGGGAATATTCTTTTTATCAGTCCCTTTATTTGTTTGGATACTTCCAAGTTGTTCTTGGTAACAGTGACGTAGCCCACGTGCTTTGACAAGTTATTACTTACCCCCGAAGTGGTATTTTTCCACTGCACAGGCTCCGGAATACCTATTATAATTGGTTCCAAATCTACATGCCAGGACTTGAGTTTATATCACCAGAGCCACAAATAGAATAAGTTTAGGAAGACACGCAGGCTAAGCTCTGTGTTTCTTTTAGGCTGTAAGCCTTGTGCAAGCTAATACTCTGAAGCTCCAGGCTAATCGTGCCAGCCTAGAACTGTCGACATCCAATTCAAGAATCCCAATAAGATTCCAGATTCATTCTGCTTCTGAAAATCTTACCGCTTATTAAATACGCTGCCTGGTTTTGTCGAAGCAAAACTAATTCTGAGGTTCCAGCACCAATTCGCACACTTAAAGAATAATTTCCCCAGCCCCAAACCCCAACGTTTTATGTAATCCATATCAACAAGTTCACTTTGTTATGGGAACCGTCTGCTTCAAATCCACATCTGTTCTGGTGTCCTTCACTAGGTTTCAGGCTGAACTGGAGAGCTTTCCTCTCTCCATTTAACCTACTTGAAAATAACATCTCCCCCCCCGCATCCCAAATCTAAAGGCAGGATGAAACACAGAGGCACGTAACTGCCAAAATTTCATCCTTGATAAGAATGTAGAATAGGGTGTCTGATGCCGCTTTTACCTTGAAACTGCTGTAAGGCAGCTAAATCCAGGTTTGCCATCCCAACGTTCTCAGATCATGTGAAATCCAACTGTTGAAAATATGTGGAACGGAACAGAATAACAGAGTTAGATGAGACCTCGGAGGTCTTCTAGTCCAGCCTATATCGTTTTAGACAAGTGGCTGTCCAGTCTCTTCTTACAACAACCAAAGTCAATGGAGGAAAGCCTGATTCACTTAGCAACCCGCTGATTCGCTTAACAACTGCAGGGATTTGCCCAACCGTGGTGAAAGGGCCCTAAAATCAGCCTTTCTTGGTTTTTCCTTGAAAACATTTCGCTTCTCATCCGAGAAGCTTCTTCAGTTCTGACTGAATGGTGGAATGCATTCGCTGCTCACAGCCAGGAGTTCGATCCTGTCCAGCTCAAGGTTGACTCAGCTTTCCATCCTTCCGAGGTCAGTAAAATGAGGAGCCAGATGGTTGGGGGCTATAGGCTGACTCTGTAAACCGCTTAGACCAGGAGTCCTCAAACTTGGCCCTTTAATGACTTGTGAACTTCAACTTCCAGAATTCCTCAGCCAGCATGCCTGGCTGAGGAATTCTGGGAGTTGAAGTCCACAAGTCATAAAAAGGCCAAGTTTGAGGACCCCGGCTTAGACAGCTGTAAAGCACTGTGAAGTGGTACATAAGTCTAAGTGCTAGTGCTATTCTGGTAAGAATTCAAAATGCATTGACCACGCTTACTTTAAATATTTATTTTATATACTGTATCAATGGAGATCCAGACTGCGGAGCTCTCAAAAACGTAATATTTCCTCCCTCTTTATTTATTAACCGATTACCAATTTTAGCACCCTTTGTGGTTTATAGTAATGAAACATTTAAAAAAAATATCCAGAATTGCAATTGCATAGTTACACAATAGTTTTTAAAAGCATAGACGAGTCATCTGCTCTAGGCACCACGAATCGCCGTAGATATTTTCAATAATTTCTGCTAAGCCAAAACTGTAGGGACCAATTCCAGTTAAAATGGGAAGCTCTTCCAAACTAGGGGTGCTATAAGAAGAAAACGGTTGCTTTTGAACCTTCGTGGTATGGCCTGGAAGCAATGGAGGGCTCTCAGCAGTTGGGTAGGTTGATTCCAGCTGAAGAAGACAATCCAGAAGATCCTTGGGACCTGCTCCCTAAACCGAAAGCTAATGTAGGCTTCAGAGATTACACTTATCTTCCCAGAGGTCAGTGCTAGCCAGTTAATGCCCTGCTGTGCTGCGGGATAACTAAAACTTCCAGATGTTGTTCAAGAGTGGAGTTCATTGTAGTTGTCTCGCTACGTGACGATGATCATGGAAACTCCTGTTGGCAATGAGGATAGGTTGCCAAAAATAGGGAGGGAGTTGAATATGTCCACCACTCTTGAGTTATTTGTGAAAATAATGAAGGCAGGATACAAGCAAACAAACAAATATGTGTCTGAAGTTGTGCAAATACCCTCCCCCTCACCCCCTTGATGTGGCTTTTACCAGTTATGGAGCAGAAGCTGTGAGGAGGAGGAAAAACCTGCGCGCTCTGGATCCGTCCCACCCCTGTCAGGTGATGATCCCAGAACTGTCAGCTCCTCTTTGCTTTTTGTTGTTGTTGTTGTTGTCGTCAGGTTTTCTGGAATGAGACACAGTGCCTCAGAGGAAAACAGAAAAAAGCATTTATTCCAGCTATGTAGCTAGAGATTTGGAACTAAAGCAAAGCTGCATTGGACCCCATTTCTTTGTGTGTGGATAAAATAGGATTTTGAACAGTCTCGGAGCTTGCAAGATGGAGTGGAGCTTGTTTTCATTTGTTTTCCTCTACAAAAACCTAAAGATGGTTTGGAAAAGGGATCGGCGTAAGACGTGTTCTACATCTCCCTCTTATTTTGCGCGGTGTAGCTTCGACATATATTATCCAGAGGAGAGAAGAAATAGGCGCTCGTAAAAAAAATACTTTTACCTGTCCCAAGCTTGTTTGAATCCTTCAGTCGTTCATTGTTGTCAGATGTCATCATGAGCAACATTGTGTAATCTGATGTGATGGCTGTCATCTTGAGAACCGCAACAACGCTGACAGAAGATGATCGCTCACAGGAGATTTGTGAGAGAGCCATTCCCCCCTCCGCAATTCTTGCCGTTTCTGTACAAAATCCCCAAGTCAAATTAGACAGCACCATTGTTGTGTGTCTGGCAAACCAAAAGTGTGTATAAATCCAGACTGCTAATGAGTAGTGTTCCTATGTGTATCTGAACATCCTTGTATCAATACCTACCAAAAGGATATGATGTCACACTTAGTTTATCTGACACACTCTTGAGTATTCTATAGGATAGTCAGTGGCAGAATAACAGAGTTGGAAGGGACCTTATGAGGTCTTCTAGTCCAACCCCCTGCTCAGGCAGGAGACTCAAGACCAGGTCAGAGAAATGGCTGTCCAAACTTTTTTTTTTTTTGAAAAAAACAGTGTTGGGGCACTCAAACCTTTTGGGTGCAAATTGGTACAACTGCATAATACCAACCAAAACCACTCAAAACATTGTCTTTGCATCCCTGTGGCTCCACTCTTGACTGTTTTAGAAATCTCTTTTCTTTTGGGTTATCTGGAAATAGAATAGAATAGAATAGAATACAATACAATACAATACAATACAATACAATACAATACAATACAATACAATACAAGAATAAAGAATAGAATAGAACAGAATAGAAGAATTAGAATTAGAATACAATACAATACAATATAATACAAGGATAAAGAATAGAATAGAACAGACTAGAAGAATTAGAATTAGAATACAATACAATACAATACAAGAATAAAGAATAGAATAGAACAGAATAGAATTAGAATTAGAATAGAATAGAATATAATACAATACAATACAATGTAATACAAGAATAAAGAATAGAATAGAACAGACTAGAAGAATTAGACTTAGACTAGACTAGACAAGACTAGACTAGACTAGAATAGAAGAGAAGAGAAGAGAATAGAAGAGAAGAGAAGAGTTGGAAGGGACCTTGGAGGTCTTCTAGTCCAACCCCCTGCTCAGGCAGGAAATCCTATACCATTTCAGACAAATGGCTGTCCAGTCTCTTCTTAAAAACTTCCAGCGTTGGAGCATTCACCGCTTCTGGAGGCAGGTGGTTCCACTGATTAATTGTTCTAACGGTCAGGAAATATTCCTATTTTGTCCTATGATTGTTTTATCATAGCCTTGATAAGAGGCCCTCTAGTTATGCCAAGCACACAACAATGGTATCTAGAATCCCAGTGAACCTATAATAGTTTTCCTATCCCTAATTTCCAAGCGCTTTGAGCCTTTAGGGCAGAACGTGAAAAACAATGTGTGTTAAGAGCAGTTTGGGAATTTTCTGGAAGTAAATCTTCTAAAATAGGAAGTAGCTGGGGGTGCTCTAGACTTTTGTCAAGCCACCATTGGTTAGATTCGTTTTGTTGTTTGTTTCTGGATCGGAATGTTTGTTTGTTGGTTGGTTTGAAAACTTAAATGCCGAGAATATTTTAAAAGCTTCTGGGTGGATGACAATGAAAACCACCTCTCAGATACTTTTGAAGGTTTACTTTGAAATCAGCATCCATAGCACTGCAATCTGCAACTGAAATATTATAAGATGTAGGTGGAGAAAATCTTGTTACATCTCACTGAAAATAGTGTCTTCTTTTGAACTGCTAGCATTCCTTGTGCACAAAGTTTGATTTGCTTTTTAAAATGAAATTGTATGATGGATAGATGGATACATAAGAGAGAGAAATTGATTGATGAAAGAGATAATAGATAGAGATGGATAGATAGATAGATAGATAGATAGATAGATAGATAGATAGATAGATGGATGGAAGGATGGAAGGATGGATGGATGGATGGATACATAAGAGAGAGAAATTGATTGATGAAAGAGATAATAGAGATAGATAGATAGATAGATAGATAGATAGATAGATAGATAGATAGATAGATATGGATGGAAGGATGGATGGATGGAAGGATGGATGGAAGGATGGATGGATGGATGGATGGATGGATGGATACATAAGAGAGAGAAATTGATTGATGAAAGAGATAATAGATAGAGATAGATAGATAGATAGATAGATAGATAGATAGATAGAGATAGATAGATAGATAGATAGATACATAAGAGAGAGAAATTGATGAAAGAATAGATAGAGATAGATAGATAGATAGATAGATAGATAGATAGATAGATAGATAGATATGGATGGATGGATGGATGGATGGATGGATGGATGGATGGATAAGAGAGAGAAATTGATTGATGAAAGAGATGATAGATAGATAGATAGATAGATAGATAGATAGATAGATAGATAGATAGATAGATAGATAGGTAGATATGGATGGATGGATGGATGGATGGATGGATACATAAGAGAGAGAAATTGATTGATGAAAGAGATAATAGATAGAGATAGATAGATAGATAGATAGATAGATATGGATGGATGGAAGGATGGATGGATGGATGGATACATAAGAGAGAGAAATTGATTGATGAAAGAGATAATAGATAGAGATAGATAAATAGATAGATAGATAGATAGATATGGATGGATGGATGGAAGGATGGATGGATGGATGGATGGATGGATGGATACATAAGAGAGAGAAATAGATGATTGATGAGAGAGATGATAGAGATAGATGGATAGACAGATAGAGACAGACAGACAGATTTCAGTCCATGGCCAGAAATGTTTTTTAAAAAATATAAGCACAACAACAAACAAATACATGAAAGAAATCGTAAAACTTAAAATACATAAGCAAAATTGAAATTAAACTGGTGGACCACACTTGACGAAATAAAGTTTGGACAACCAGTGATAGGATCTCCACCATTCCTGAAACAAGCTTTTCTATTTATTTGGATCACAAGTTATTTTTTCTCTACTTTTAAGCCTGACTGGTTTTTTTTAAGAGTTAAAAATTATTTTTTTCATCCTCTGCCTTAAGTGCCTCCTTCTCTTCCCTCTTCGATTTTTCTTAGCACACTTAGCCACACTCAGTAGTAGTACAATTGAGAATGCGTGGCACTAACAACAAGAGAAGAAATTTCTTTCCATAGCCTGTCAGTTTCAATTTATACTACAATGCTGGCTTAATCTTAGGCTCCTTTTCGTTTTAAATGAACTCTCTCTCTCTCTCTCTCTCTCTCTCTCTCTCTCTCTCTCTCTCTCTCCCTCCCTCCCTCCTAATTAAAAAAAAAACATAAGAAAAGCTAAGAAATGTGGGGTCATTGAAACACAGACCTATGTTTTAAAAAAGCGAGAACGTGAAGTACAGATGCAGACAGAGTGATCTGCAAAATTAGTCGTCAGAATCTACTTGGCATAAATAACGTCTGTAAATCTTGGTCACCTGATTCTCTCGATTGATCCTTTGGCTTCGCTGCACCATCAGCACTTTGTCTTTACCAGCATTATGGAATTTTTCGTTGCCTTTTGTGTTATAGTTAGACTTCCCTCTCCATCCACCTACCCAGACAGACAAATCTTTTCTATTCAGCAGTGACAGAAGGCAAAGTTGTACAATGAGATCTACCGGTGAACAGAATAGAATAGAATAGAATAGAATAGAATAGAATAGAATAGAATAGAATAGAATAGAATTACAGAAGAGGAGAGGAGAGAAGAGAAGAGAAGAGGAGAGGAGAGGAGAGGAGAGGAGAGGAGAGGAGAGGAGAGGAGACGAGACGAGACGAGACGAGACGAGACGAGACAATACTTGGAAGGGACCTTGGAGGTCTTTTAATCCAACCCTATACCAAGAAACTCGTATACCATTTTAGACAAATGGCTGTCCAGTCTCTTCTTAAAAACCTCCAATGTTGGAGCATTCACAACTTCTGGAGGCAAGTCGTTCCACTGGTTAATTGTTCTAATGGTCAGGAAATTTCTAATGAAAGTCTCATTGACTGCAGCTTCAGCAGAAATGGCTGTTGTAAGTTCTTGGAACCACTATATTGGCAAATATTTCCTTCATTTCCTGAATTTGTCCTTTAAATCACATTATTTTTTATATGGTCCATTCTTGTTTTGTGACAGAAGGAACTATATGAGAGACTACATATTCATTCACTTAGTAATCTCATTCAGCCACTAGAGTGCCTTACACATTCATTCTCTCTCTCTCTCTCTCTCTGTGTGTGTGTGTGTATGTTGGTCAATCATGGGAATTAGAAATATGTTGAAACTGAAATCAATTATCTGTAAAATATTGGATTGTGCACCTTCTGGAATTAGAGAATAGAAGCTATGTTGTCCCTTTAAAAAAATGCCTTTGCATGAGTCTTGAGATAGATATTCTGAGCCTATTGGCTAAAAATGGGCTTTAAATTACAGTCTTGGAAATTCTTGCCATGAATTTGCAGATAGATTTTCATCACATTAACCTTCGGATGACATTTTGAATTAGCGTGATAAGGTGTGTGTGTGTGTGTGTGTGTGTTTCCCTTTTGTTTATCATTCTACTGCATACCTATCCTTGGCAATACATATGGATTGTGTATTTTCTTTAAAAGTATCTGTTGGTGTTTCGGATGGTTTTGTATGTGAGTGAAGCCTGCCTTTACAAAATGGGGAAACTTATGATTCTCTCATATCTGACCTTCCTATTAGAGTGGGGGTGTAAATCCCATCAATTTATATAGGAATTGGCTAGGATCTAAAGAACTATAGGGAAGATCACACCGTAAAGTCTTGAGCTGATTAAACAATATAAATTGATAATAGTATGAATCCAAATGGATTTGCAGCATTCCCCCTTAAAATAAGAAAAGGACCAAACAAGTGGAAAAATCACGGATAACCATCATCAAAGAGATATTAAATTAGCCTGATGATCGCCTCTCTGATACACCCAGTCATAAATGATCAATTAGCTCCTGGAATGAAATGCAGAGTATTGATGAATATTGTAGAAGCAGCAGCGTAAATCTTGCTTATCGCATTTTATCTGCAGCCTCAATCTGCTACAAGAAAAGGCTTTTATGTTATTTAAACGATGGCCTGGCATTCTGAATATTAGGTGGCTGTTGTAGGTTGGGAGGCACTTGGCAGAGAGCCAAGGGAAGAATGGATGATGTGTTTGCTTTTGCATCTCCACATCCAGAGATTAGAGGTTTTACACTACCCACTAAACCTTTGGTCAAAGCACTCTTTCCCTGCCCTAGTGCGTAAGATAACACCACTATTAAACGTACATACATACATACATACATACATACATATATAATTGACAAGGACAAGAAGAAAATGGTGTGTTTGTGTGTAAATGTGTATATACACACAAAAATATATTTTTTCTGTTTATATGAGATAGATAGATAGAGAGAGAGAGAGAGAGATAAGTAGAGAGATGAGAAAGAGAGTGATGTAAGTAAGTAGATAGGTAAGTTAGTAGATAAGTAGGTAGGTAGATAGGTAAGATAGGTAAGTAGGCAAGTTAATAGATAAAGAGATGAGAAAGAGTGATTTGGTAAGTAGTTAGGTAAGTTAGTAGAGAGAGATTAGATAGATAGATAGATAGATAGATAGATAGATAGATAGATAGATAG
>JAKJMR010001002.1:185446-198283 GCA_024449315.1 Daboia siamensis
TAGATAGATAGATAGATAGATAGATAGATAGATAGATAGATAGATAGATAGATAGATAGATAGATAGATAGATACAGGGCTTTTTTTGTCATAGAACGCTCAGAACGGAGTTCCGGCACCTTTTTTGGGATGGAACCTTGTAGGGTAGGAAAGGCGGGTTGTATGACATGTGTGAGTTCCGGCACCTTTGTCTTTTACAAAAAAAGCACTGGGTAGATAGATAGACAGACAGACAGACAGACAGATGAGAGAGATTTTATTTATTTATTTTATTTGTTTATATCCTGCCTTTATTATTTTTCTTTATAAACAATTCAAGCTGGCAAAGATATCTGATGCCCCTTCTTCCTCCTATTTTCTCAGTCAGGAAATTTCCCTGTACCTCTAGGTTGCTTCTCTCCTTGATCAGCTTCCATCCGTTGCTTCTTGTTGGGATGTAGTCTGCCGATAATGTATGTTCAAAATGGCAATGGTGATATTTCGTGCAACTCCTGAACAATCTTACAGTGGTCCATGGTCCACTTTCAGGGTAGATTTTGAAAGCTGTAAAAAGACACTAAGGCGTCTGTCCTTTTACAAGTCTGCTCTATCACCAGTGGAAATAATATTGAGAAAAATAGCTTCTTTAGAACTTGCTCCCGCATGACGTTTGCCAAACACCAGCTCTGCTTTTGCGATGCCAACTGGGAGAATTTGTATTTGCCTGGTTTCAAGGATTTCCTGTTGCTTTTGGCCCGGTGTCATTGTCCTGAGCACATTTCTCTTCCTTGTTGAGTCTCTGAGCAAATCTCACACAGAGGTTTCAGCTGAATGATGGCTAATAAATGTCTCGAATCGAAACAGAAACGTTTGACCAGCCGTGTGACTGCATTTGCAAGATGCCGACTTAAAGCTATTGACCTAGATGCAGCATGTGGTGGGTTGCTTTTTGGGGTGAAATTATTTGACTTCCCTGTCAAGTTCATTTTATCCTGGCATTCAGATCACTGGGCATTGCATTTGCTTGGCTAAGTTCAGAGGGAACTTTTGTCTTTTGCTTTTAGCTGCCGAGGGGGACAAAAGTGGTTTAACCCAATAAAGTTCCTAAATAAGTCATAAGCCTGGCTTTCTATAATTTAACTCCCATAGGTACGAGTGTGTTGGGTGAATAGTGCATCTGGTTCATTTTGCAACAGCAGGCAAGTTTAAAAAGCACAGTAAAAAACATGTTTCTGGATGGGTCGAGATGTCCGTGCCAATTGCACGTGCAGTCAGAAAGCCTGCCTTCATTGCAATTTAAACTCAAAAGTAACAACTCTCATTTCTTTCTTCCTCCTCATGAGTCAGAGGTTTATTACACGGCTGGTTTGCACTGAATATGTGAAGGATTTCTTTAGGATTGTAGAGGAAGCAAGGAGATTGGTGTCCAAAGTTGTTTGGCAATGCCAGAGAATTATTCTAGCTTCAGTTTTGGTCACCACAATAGAGGAGGAGGAGGAGGAGGAGAAGGAGAAGGAGGAGGAGAAGGAGAAGGAGAAGGAGAAGGAGAAGAAGAAGGAGAAGAAGAAGAAGAAGAAGAAGAAGAAGAAAAGGCAGGACAAGAAACAACGGATGGAAACTAATCAAGGAGAGAAGCAGCCTGGAATTAAGGAGAAACCTCCTAGCAGTGAGGACAATTAACCAGAGGAACAGAAGTTGCCTTCAGAAGTCGTGGGCGCTCCATCACTGGAGGTTTTTAAGAAGAGACTGGATAGCCACCTGTCTGGAATGGTATAAGGGTCTCCTGCT
This sequence comes from Daboia siamensis, assembly GCA_024449315.1. Taxonomy (NCBI): domain Eukaryota; kingdom Metazoa; phylum Chordata; class Lepidosauria; order Squamata; family Viperidae; genus Daboia; species Daboia siamensis. Next base: position 187,214 of record JAKJMR010001002.1, read on the forward strand.
GGAGCTGTGAGTTGGGCCGCAAGACCTCCAAGGTCTCTTCCAACTCTGTTCTTCTGTTCTTCCTTTCTTCATTTTGTAGCAAACTGGCCATTTACTGCAAAATTTTGGCAAAGGCTGGAGCTGGTTTCTAAAACGGAGAAGCTGAGCTGCTAAATCACGACAGGTCTTTGGTCAGAGGCAAAGGCAGCTAGAAGGAATCTGTCTTTCAATTGAGCTTCCTTGAATTGTCCGACCTTTTTAAAGTGGCAAATTTAAGAGTCTGATCCTTGTCTTGGTAGGAGCTGTAAAAACTAAAGAGATCCCTCACTTCAGTTTCCAGAATGGCTCAGTAGTACCAGCAGAGTGCTAGAAAATGGCTCGGTTGCTTTAAAGGAGTTGCAGACAGGGGCGACATACGTAGAACCACAAATTCCAAAGAGGTTTTTGAAACCGACCGGGAGTCCTACAGAGCCCCCTCATTCATAACCTCCAGGATATATTTAATCTGTTGTTTATGAAAACAAGCTTCTATAGGTAGTGCTTGATTTACAATCCTAATCAGGACCGGAATAGAATAGAATAGAATAGAATAGAATGGAATGGAATGGAATGGAATGGAATGGAATGGAATGGAATTGGAATTGGAATTGGAATTGGAATTGGAATTGGAATTGGAATTGGAAATGCAATGCAATGCAAAGCAATGCAATAGAATAGAATAGAATAGAATAGAATAGAAATATGGAATAAGAATAGAATAGAATAGAATAGAATAGAATAGAATAGAATAGAATAGAAATATGGAATAAGAATGGAATGGAATAGAATAGAATAGAATAGAATAGAATAGAATAGAATAGAATAGAATAGAATAGGGATGGGATGGGATGGGATGGGATGGGATAGGATAGAGCTGGAAGGGACCTTGGAGGTCTTCTAGTCCAACCCCCTGCTCAAGCAGGAGTGCCTATACCAACTCAGACAGGTGAATGTCTAGCCTCTTCTTAAAAACCTCCAGTGATGGAGCACCCACAATTTCTGGAGGCAAGTTTTGTTCCACTGGTTAATTATTCTCACTGTTTCCATGGAATCATGCTAAATTTTACCACCTTTCTGCCATGCTGGTTAAGTGAATCACAGCAGTTGTGAAGGGTGTCACACGGTGATGAAGCAAAGGCGGTTTGCCCATGGCTTGTTGCAAGCTGGCTGGGGAGGTGGCAAAAAGCGATCACGTGACCTGAGATGCTGCAACTGTCGTTAATACAGCCGCATTGACACGTGCCCAAATTTTGCTCACATGACTGTGGGGATGCTAAATGGGAAGAACTGGTCATAAATAACTCTTTTTTCCAGGGCCATTGTAACTTTGAGCAGTTGCTAAACGATAGTTGTAAGTCAAGGACTATCTGTGTTTTGTATCATTCGTATTTTGCACCCGTTTTTCAATAGTAGGTCATCCATGGATGGAAGACCATTAGCAAATTGTAGGGATGTAGACTAGACTGGAAAACTATGTAGTTTGAATTTTTAAATACATATTTTTATTTTTTTATATAATCACAAATGCTTAATATTTTATCAGCAACATATTGTCTGGGTTTCCAACGTTTAACTTACTAATCCATGTTAGATTCCTTTCTTTCTACCTTGTTTTTCTAGCCATCGATAAAAGATATCCCGTGTTCTAAAATATACTGAATCTTCTTTCTCTTTCATTTTCATTGTCAATCTATCCATTTCTGCACAATTTAAATATTTTTTAATTAACTCTTCCTCCTTTGGTAAATCTTCATTTTTCCAATGTTGAGCAAATACAATTCTCACTGCAGTTAATACATGTAAAATTTGATATATACATTTTTTTTTCTTGTAGTTTCCTACAATTATGCCTAATAAAAATAATTCTGGCTTAAAATTTATATGTTTTTTTTAGTAATTTTCTCTAACCATATGTGTGTATTCTTGACCAGAATCTTTTGCCTTTGTAGTTTGAATTTTGAATCTCTGCTAATGGGTTGTGCTTTTCTTTAGGCCACCTCAGATATCTCTAATAATGTTCAAACTTTAGAAATAGCACTTTTCTCCCTCAGCATGCATTACAAAAAGTGTGAATGCTACAAAGAGAAGACATTTCTTCCTAAGCATCTCACTTAAGACTAGACAAGTTTAATTCATGCAATGAAGAACATTTTTCTGGGCACTTTGCATGTTGCGTATGCGCATATGTAAAGCAGCTAAAAATTCATTATCCTGCACAAGTTTTGCCCCCACTGTTGAAATGTGCAAACTTTAGTTTATTTGTTGGGCAGGTAGGAAAATCTCTAACTGTCCTGCTTTTAATTTCATTGACCACATGAATGCTTGAATGGCACTGCAGAACTTACTGAAGCTTTTAAAGCTCCCTAATGCGATGGCTCTGAGCAGCTGGAGATTTGCAAAAAGCTTGAGGTTGTTTTGGAATGTGCGAGAACTCCCAAATATGCTTCTTATGTAAGCGACCGAAATGTGTTTTTCATTTCCAGTGGTTATCTAATCCAAAGTTACCAAGTGCTACTAAAAAAAAAAAACACCTAATAAAAGGATTTGGTGTGTGACGTTGGCCTTGTCGTTTGAAAATCGCCCTTCTCTGTGTTGTAAAAGGGGCAGTGACCTCAGTTTGTCAAATGCAAAAAACCAAATGGCGAAATTTGATTCAGATAGTCCTTGATTTACAACTATCCATTCATCACTGGAGATTCTTAAGAAGAGGCTAGACAGTCACTTGTCTGAGATGGTATAGGTTCTCCTGCTTGAGCAGGGGGCTGGACTAGAAGACCTCCAAGGTCCCTTCCAGCTTCTATTCTGTTCTACTCTACTCTACTCTACTCTACTCTACTCTACTCTACTCTACTCTACTCTACTCTACTCTACTCTACTCTATTCTGTGACCAAAGTTACTACAGCGCTGAAAAAAGTGATTTATGACCTTGAGTCACTTTTACGGTTATAAATCACTTTACAAGTCTCTGAATTTTGACAATGTGACTGACCATGGAGATGCTGCAATGGTCATAAGTGTGAAAACACTTTCCATGCCGTCCTAACTTCGCTAAACAAATGCTTGTAAGTCGAAGACTCTCTGTAATACGTTCAGCTGGGAAATATTTCCAGATTGATAATATAATCAGGAGGGAAAGGTAGGGAAATTTGTATTCAGATAGAAGTCTGCGGTCACCAGGCTAAACCCATAAACACCAGGAAGATATGTGGCCACATTCTCAAACCAACTTTGACCTTTTTACATATTCAGGAAAGCATCTGAAGAGGCCCTAAGCTTCAAATAAAATGTGGTTTGCTGATATGAAACTTCTTGGTACTGCTGAGTGGTGCTCGCTACCAAAAACAGAACAGAACAGAACAGAACAGAACAACAGAGTTGGAAAGGAATTTGGAAGCCTTCCAGTCCAATGTTTCTCAACCTTGGCTGACTGATGGTGAGCGGACTTCAACTCCCAGAATTCTTCGAGCACCCATTGTCAAGCAGGCAAGGTTGATTGAGCATGGCTGACTGAAGAATTCTGGGAGTTGAAGTCCACCCATCGTCAAGCAGCCAAGATTGAGCGTGGCTGACTGAGGAATTTGTAGGCTGAAGTCCACCCATCTTCAAGCAGCCAAGGTTGAGAAACACTGCATCTAGTCCCACCCCCTGCTCAGGCAGGAGACCCCACACCATTTCATACAAATGGTTGTGCAATCTCTTCTTGAAAGCCTCCAGTGATGGAGCACCCACAACTTCTGGTGGCAACTTCTGTTCCACTGGTTGATTGTCCTCACTGTTAGGAAGTTTCTCCTTAGTTCCAGATTGCTTCTATCCATTTCTTCTTGTTCTGCCTGATTTCCATGTTGTTGTTTTTTAATAACTTTGCCCCAATGTTCTCTTGTCATGAAAATCAGGACTGTCTTCGTTATGGGTATAATCTGTCAGGACTGTTTCTACTTTGTACCCTTTAACCATTCTCCGGCAGACAAAAAGCATCCCCCCCCCCCTTTTAATTAATCATCCCACTTGAACAGCAGTTTTAACAAATGGGAATGTTTGTACACAACGCCGAGTGTTTGGATTATTTGTTTGTGGGTGGCCCTGAGCTAAAATAAGCCATTTTGAAATCGTCCCATCTGGCTTCTCAAACCTGAAACTGAGAAGGGCGGTATATAAATATAAATATAAATAAATAAATAAATATAAATTAAATAAATAAATAAATAAATAAAATACATCGAAACAATAACCTCATTTGGCATTTTTAAAGTCTCCGATGCTGTAGGATGCTTTTTACAAAATTTTATAAGAATAGATTCATGTGGCTTCTCCTGTAAACGATGCGTGTCTCAAGTAACAACAGTTGTGTTTTTCATAGCCTGAATTTTCTCTTTGGGGCTACAAGGTCCCGAGAAAATGTTGTCTGTGGGCAGTAGAAGTGACCTAACAGCAGTTATTACTGTGCTTCTTTTTAAAATGTTGCTTAATAAATGTAAATAAACCCAGGACTGTTTCTTCATTCCCTCCGTGTGCAATAAGATCAGGAAGAAGCCTGGAGGGCGAATCCTTCTTTCCCACAATTATCTAACTACAGGAAGTCCTTGACTTATGATCCCAACTGAGCCCCAAATTTCTGTTGTCAAGCGAGACATTTATTAAATGAATTTTGCCCCATTTTCCGACCTTCCTTGTGGCACTTGTTAAGTCAGCCATCACAGCTGATAAGTTGGCAAAAACGGTTGTTAAAAGTGAATCTGGCTTTCCCGTTGATTTTGCTTGTCAGGAGGTCGCAAAAGGGGGGAATCACATGACCCCGGGACAGTGCAACCGTCATAGGTGTGAGTCAGTTGCCAAACAAACATCTGAATTTTGATCCTGTGACCCATGAGGATGCTACAAAGGTCATAAGGGTGAAAAACGGTCATAGGTCACTTTTTCCCAGGCTGTTGTAAATTCGAACAGTCACTAAATGAACTGTTGTAAGTCGGGTCCTTCCTCTATGGATTCTGCAAATTCTCAGAGCTAAAACATTAAGCCCTTATGCGTCCAAAATTGACTGGTACATGTAGACCCATCGGTTAATTGTCCTCAGTGTCAGGAAGTTTCTGGTTGCTTCTCTCCTTGATTAGTTTCCATCCGTTGCTTCTTGTCCTGCCTTCGGGCACTTTGGAGAATAGCTTGACTCCCTCTTCTTTGGGGCAGCCCCTGAGATATTGGAAGACTGCTATCATGTCACCCCTCGTCCTTCTCTTCATTAAACTAGACAAACCCAATCCTTGCAACCGTTGTTCATATATTTTAGCCTCCAGCACCCTAATCATCTTTGTTGCTCTTCTCTACACTCTTTCCAGAATCTCAACATCTTTTTTATATTACGGTGATGAAAACTGGATGCAGGATTCCAAGGGTGCTCTTACTAAGTCTTTGTAAAGCAGTTCTAATACTTCGTGTGAACTTGATTCTCTCTGTTGATGCAGCCTAGGATTGATTGCATTGGCTTTTTTGGCTGCTGCTGCACACAGCTGGCTCGTATTTAAATGACGGTCTACTAGGACTCCCCATGTCCCACTCGCAGTTACTCTCATTGAGCCAGGTTTCACCTAGTCTGTACCTGTATGACTGGTTTTTCTTGACGAAGTGTGAAACCTTTCATTTCTCTACACTGAATTTCAATTTGTTAGGTAGGGCCCAGCGTTCAAGTCTGTCAAGATCCATCTGGATCCTGAGCTTATCTTTTGGGGTGTTGGCTATTCCTACCAGCTTGGGGTGGTCAGTTTTCAGTTTTCAAAGAGTACTTAAGCTGACAGACAAGAGAAATCCTGACTCTATTTCTATCCTTGTGTCCTGGGTTCTAGTAGGTTGGGAAGAATGAAATTCATGATGTATGTGCACTGGATGGATGGATGGATGGATGGATAGATAGATAGATAGATAGATAGATAGATAGATAGATAGATAGATAGATAGATAGATAGATAGATAGATAGATATAGATATAAATAGATGTACAGATTCGTATACAAACCACCTGAAGGCAGGACAAGAAGCAACGGATGGAAACTCATCAAGGAGAGAAGCAACCTAGAACTAAGGAGAAACTTCCTGACAGTTAGAACAATTAACCAGTGGAACAACCTGCCTCCAGAAGTTGTGAAATTCAGCCATTTTTCTGAAATGGTATAGGGTTTCCTGCCAGAGCAGAGGGTTGGACTAGATGACCTGCAAAGTCCCTTCCAAGTTTTATTATTATTATTATTGTTCTTATTGTTGTTGTTATTGTTGTTGTTGTCGTTATTGTTTAGATATAGATATAGATTTCTAACTTAGTGCATTTCTGGTCGTGTTAACAACTGATGTGAGCCTTACAGAGGGACAGGGATAAATGATTGCCCAGCGGCCTTTTAACTGTAGCTTATGAGAATGTGTGCAAGATAACCCTACTGAACAATAGGAAAAAATATGGGTTTTTTTCCCCACCCCCCTCAATATACAGAGCCATTCTTTGGGAAATTGATAATATTCGAAAAGCTGTTCCTTCAGATAGCAAGCTTGCTCAGAATTTGCAGGAGCCACAGCTCCGGCTTAAGTATCGGGTGCCTGCCTAGTCATCAGGATTTGTGGATTTATCTCGAAGGGGGCTTGAGATCCTGAGGGTGGGGGTAAGGATGGGATAAGAAAAGAGAGGGGGAGGGGAAAAAAAAAACCAGGTTTCCATTGTAAACAGGCCGTGGGTTTTCTTTTTCATTTTTTAACGCCTCGACATATCGTTTGGATTTTATTTTATTTTTTGTACGTAGAAAGGTTTCTTCAGAGAGGATTTGGCTTGTATTATTAAGTGGCCTGCCCTCCCTGCTTCGAACGGTGAGAGAGCAATTAAAAGATAAGAAGCCCAAGAGAAGGCCGAGATGGGAAACTTTTAATTCCATGGCAAGAATCCTTCCTTTCCCTCTGGAAACCAGAATGATCCTTGCCTGTTTGTTCTGCCCTGCTTCTGTGCCCAGGCCCAGGGACCCACAAACTTGTGCGGCCCTTTGGCTTTGACCTTTCCTGGTTTTCCTTGCATTGCGGCTTTTTGTAACGCTTGGCATTATTATTGCCTTTTAATGGCCACCCAGATTCACTGGTTGAGACGGGCAGCCGTGTGAATTGAATAAAGAAACAAACGGATCAGCAGGATGAGACAGGCGGGTTGCACAAAGATTGTGAAACAGCAGCAGTGTAAGGCAGCCCCCCCCTTCCCCCTTTGCAGCTGCAATCATTCCTTTGAAGAAAAAATACCCCTTAGATCAAGACAGAAGCAACCCAACCGACTTAACTACTATTAGCACACGCACAAACACACACACACACACGAATTTTACGAGTGTTATTACATATTCGACTATTTTAATCCCATAATTAGGATCCGTAGCAAAACAAAAACCGAGAACATTTTTCATTTATTATGGAACATGTAATTTGGAGGGCTAAATAGTTAAATAGTTAGCTTTCATTAGCAAGGGAGCGAACGTGTCTCTTTAATTTGGAGAGTAATTGAATCCGAGGAAATGCTTCTGTTTGTTTGCATCTCACCTCGTGCTAAGCTTGTCTTCCTTTTCTTAATAACACCGTTTCAGAAGTTGGGATGGTGAGAGGAACACTTGATGATAAAACGTTTCTCTATTATGCAGTCTAAAAAGAATTCACATTACTACAAGGAACTGGCAAACCGTCCTTAATACAACAATTACATGTCAACTTAAGAAGATACTCCTTCATCCGTCTCTCTCTCTCTCTCTCTCTCTCTCTCTCTCTCTCTCTCTCTGTGTGTGTGTGTGTGTGTGTGTGTGGTGTATGTGTATATGAGTGTGTCCAATGGTGGGATTCAAATAGGCGAACAACCAGTTCTCTGTATGGATGCCGCTTCCGGAAGTCCATTCTGGGCCCGGGCAAGAAAAAAATTAGCTACCAGTTCTGCGAATTGGCTGAATCCCACCACTGAGTGTGCGTGTGTGTGTGTGTGTGTGTGTGTGTACGTGTACGTATGTATAGATAGAAATGGAAACAGAAAAAAGAAATAGAAATAGGACCTTTTTGAGTTTACAAATAATTAAGTCATTTTAAGGATGGTTTGCCAGTTCCCTTGTAGCAATGTGAATTCTTATAAAACATATCAGGTGGTTCACAATGACCACCAAGCACAAATGATCCATGATAAAAAAAAAATTGCAGCTAGATAAAATCATTGCTTTAAAAACACACACTGAAAACATATAAAATCAGAATACAGCTGGAAAGGATCTTGGAGGTCATCTAGTCCAACCCCCTGCCCAAGCAGGAGACCCTGTACCATCCCAGATAAAAGGCTGTCCAATCTCTTCTTAAACTTCCAGTGTTGGAGCATTCACCGCTTCTGGAGGCAGGCGGTTCCATTGGTTAACTGTTCTCACTGTCAGGAAATTTTTCCTTAGTTCCGGGTTGCTTCTCTCCTTGATTGGTTTCCATCCGTTGTCTCTTGTCCTGCCTTCAGACGCTTTGGAGAAGAGCTTGACTCCCTCTTCTTTCTGGTAGCCCCTGAGATACTGGAAGACTGCTATCATGTCTCCCCTAGTCCTTCTTTTAGACTAACCATAACTAATTCCTGCAATCGTTCTTCATATGTTTTGGTCTCCATGCTTTTAATCATCTGAGTTGCTCTTCTCTGCACTTTTTTCAAAGTCTCAAAAAAGAGCATCTCCCATTTCTTTTTTTGGGGGGGGAAGGATTTTAAATTTTCCTACAGGCACTCAAAGCTCGCTCTCCCGGCAAAATGAGTGGCGAATAAAGCTGATAATTCAAGAACTGCTGCACAAATGGTGGATTTGATTTGATTTGATTTTTCTCTTCAAAAGCCAGAAATTGACTGGCCACTGTTTCTTGTTTAACAAGCCACAATATCCAGCTCTTGAACAGGAGTGGACAAAGGGCGGTGGCGTACCGGTCACGCTTCCCAAGCATCATATCGGTATATGGAGCAAAATGCTTGACGTGAATAAGCTGAAGAGCTACAACAAGCAGCAAATTGATTGCATGTGTTTCCACATACACACCCCCCACACACACACACAAACTTTGTTTTTTTTTTGGCATTTGTAAGAAAAGAAACACATCCTCCCTTTGAAATTGAGTTCCATTTATTGAGATCAATCCCGTAAAACCCCTGAAAGTTAACCCATAACTCTTTGAAACAGCTGGGAGGCTGGATTAGTGGGGAAAGTTGGGCCAAGGGTTCACTTCTGCAGGCTGCAGTGAGTACTGGCTTCCTTGTTCTTTGTCGAAAGCCAAAGCCTGCTCTTTGTCAACTGGATCAAAACCATAATGGGTGTCAACAGGAGCAAACTACAGCAGGCCCTCTGCTTTTCCCATCCTTGAACTCTCACACCCTGGTGTACGTGTGCGAGTCCACCGATACTCGCAGGAGCACGTTCGGCAAGCGTTTATAGGTTGCTGACTTACCTGCTTTCTTTACCAGAGGAAGGTTTGCATGCCTTGATCGCTCAGCTGATCGCTCAGCCTTTTGCAGGAGAAACTCACAGTGCGTGTCTCAACACTTGACAGCACTAAGCCAACTCACCTACTCACAGCCCTGATGGGTTTGATTAACGTTCAGATGACGGGTTACCTACGCTACCTCAGCAACAACGCTGGGGAGTCCAAACCAGCCCCAGAGAAGGGAGTGGCCAGCAATCTTGGCCTGCCTGCCAAGAAAAACGCACAAACATTGTGTCATCCGTTGCTCACACACACAAAAAAGAGAGGCATGCATTGGCAGTTCACTTCAGACGTAGGAGGCTGGGAGAGCAAAATAAATAGCCCCAAAGCAACAAAGAACAGCCTTATGGTTGCTAAGAGTTCTCGATGCAAGTGCATCCGGACAGGCAGATCTGAGCGTCAGAAATTAGTAAATCTTCTTTTGCAACGGATAAAATCAGGGACCTACCTAGCCAGCGTCTTTTCTGAAACGGCTAAAATCCTTAAGGATTAAAACTCATTGCAAAGTCGCAGCATCCCTGCCTGCTCTCTTAATCCCGTTGGGTGCCATTTTGGAGCCCAAGGCATGACTGAAATGAAGATGCTCTACTCCAAGGATTTTTTAGGTCACGCACAGGAGACCTGGGCCCTTCGCTCCATTTCTCAAGCGCAGACGGGTGAAACACAGTCATTTGAGGGGTCCTTGATGCCCCCTTTGAGCTTGCTTGTTTTCCACGCAGATGTTTTATTACCCAACCGGGTAACCTCCTCAGTGCAACTCAAGAGATCTCCGAGGACCCCACGATCTCTCTTTCTCCGTCTCCTCTCTCCACATCCCACCCACTCCCTTCTAGATCTGATGACATTACCTAGTTGGGTAAATGAAAGTTCACTTGCTTGGCAGTAACGTGGATGGGCAAAGCATGTGGCATCTATTCTTGAGCATCGTTGGGTCCGTGAAGGTCGCTCTGCTAAAATAATAGATCCCGTCAACATTGCTGGCTCAAGTTCAGCTCAGGTGGCTTTTCATCACACACGTGCCTGAAGCTCAGACTTCAGAAGCTCGGAACATATCTGATGCCTTTGAGTCTTGAGGCTTTTTCTCTTGTTGTTGTAGTTGTTGTGGTTGTTGTTGTTGTTTACTTTTGGCAAGTGCCTGCACAAGTCCCTGCAGTTTACTTGGCAAGATTTCGGAAGTGGTTTGCCATTGCCTGCTTCCTAGGGTTCAGAGAGAATGACTGGCCTAAGGTCACCTAGCCAGCTTTTTGACTAAGGTAACAACAGCAGCAGCAACAACAATATAAAATAGAGTTGGAAGGAACCTTGGAGGTCTTCTAGTCCAACCCACTGCTCAGGCAGGAAACCCTAGAGGACCTCCAAGGTCTATTCTATTCTATTCTATTCTATTCTATTCTATTCTTATTCCATATTTTTATTCTATTCTATTCTATTCTATTCTATTCCATTCTATTCTTATTCCATATTTCTTTTCTATTCTATTCTATTCTATTCTATTCTATGCTATTCTATTCTTATTCCATATATTCTATTCTATTCTATTCTATTCTATTCTATTCTATTCT
>JAKJMR010001002.1:202104-217104 GCA_024449315.1 Daboia siamensis
CCTTCCTTCCTTCCTTCCTTCCTTCCTTCCTTCCTTCCTTCCTTCCTCCCTCCCTCCCTTCCTCCCTCCCTCCCTCCCTCCCTCTCTCCCTCCCTCCCATCTCACTGCCTCACTTCCTTCTCCTTTCCTTTCTTCCCACTGCCTTCCTTCCTCCTTCCTTCCTTTCCTGCCTTCCTTCTTCCCTCCCTCCCTCCCTCCCTCCTTCCTCCCTCCCTCATTCCTTTCTCCCACCCTTTCATCTCAATGCCTTCCTTCCTTTCTTCCCACTGCCTTCCTCCTTCCCTCCCTCCCATCTCCCTCCCTCCCTCCCTCCCTCCCTTCCTTCCTTCCTTCGTCTTTCCCTCCCTCCTTCCCCTTTTCTTCCTTCCCACTGCCTCCCTCCCTCCCTCTCTCCCTTCCTCTTTCCTCCCTCCATCCTTTCATCAGTTCTCTCATTGAGAAACTTTCATGTCCCTGTTTGAGCGTTAAGGTAGTATAACTAACAGTGTGAATGTTCGGAAAGAGAGACCTCTCTCCTTCACCTAAAGAACAAAGATTTAGTGAAACCTGAATCTGTTAACAATTTAGCAAGGGGCATAATTTCCCTTAAACTGAAAATGTGTGTGTGTTTATGTGGGTCTCTTTCTCTGTAGAAACAAAGAAAATGTTGAATTGGAACTCAAGACTTGTTGTCTATGGAGATTCTCAATCAGAGCCTTGGTGGAGCAGAGGGCTAATGCCTCCTTAAGTAACCCCAGCTGCCTGCAATTAGTGCAGGTTCGAGTCCCACCAGGCTCAAGGTTGACTCAGCCCTCCATCCTTCCGAGGGAGGTAAAATGAGGACCCAGATTGTTGGGGGCAATAAGCTGACTTTGTAATAATGCCGCTTGGGTGTGTGTGTGTGTGTGAAAGCCCTAACAAGCAGGCATATACATAGAATGAAGGCTACTGCTAAGCTTGTAAGACGCCCTGAGTCTTCGGAGAAGGGCAGGATATAAATGGGATTAAAATAATAATAAATAAATAAAATAAATCCAGATTCAGATCATCATCAATCATCCCAGTGTAGCCTACAGCCCTGATATTCTTGAGTGATTCCCATCCAGTACTAACCATTTTCTACCCTATTTAAATTCCAAGCTTGACCAAGGTTAATGAATAGAATAGAATAGAATAGAATAGAATAGAATAGAATAATAACTTTATTGTCACTTTAAGTGTACATTAATATATTAAAAGGAGATTTCGTTGCATACAGCTCTCAAAGGGTAACCTCCTCTAACGTACTCTGCATAAACATGACGAAAAGAACATTGTAAATAAATAAAATAAATTATGCATGTACCCACCCTCATGAAATTCTGCTCACGGCTGTACTTCTTTCAAGGATGACTCAATCTAACTCATTTTCCAAAGCTCTCGGGACCTAATCAAGGCTTGGGCAGGATAAATGGCCAATTGGGTGTAGCGGTTAAGGCATCAGGCTGAAAACCAGGAGGCTGTGAGTTCTAGTCCCGTCTGGGGCACAAAGCCAGTTGGGTGACCTGGGGCCGATCATTCTCTCTCAAGCCCAGGAAGCAGGCAATGGCAAACCACTTCTTAAAAAAAACCTTGCTGAGAAAATTGCAGGAACTTTTTCCTATTCAGTCCATTTATCTGAAGTCATTTGACCTAAGCTGAAATTTCAGCTTAGGTCAAATTTGATTAAGGCTGGAAGTGATTCACCTCTGTCTTTCCCATGTACCATGTGGGAATCCAACCAGCTATCCAATAGACTTATTTAGTTGCTCATCACTCTTAGAATTCAATTTCAGAAGCCATGTAAATAACTTCGTTGCTGGAGGATTAACTTGAATAGGCTCCCCCCTCCCCTTAAAAAATAATTCTGACAAGGGAGTTACAATCTGTTTCCAAGAGCTATTTTTTTTTTCCTAGGGTGAAGCATCTGCTTTGTTTAATTTGCAAATTAATGGTGGCGTGGATGCCTTTTATACAATCTGAAGAGAAACCAGAGTAATTCTAATTTCTATACGAGTGTTCACGTGGGTCCACACCTCTCGGCTCCTTCCGATCAAAATCCAAAAAAACCACACCTTTCCCCCCACCCCCAAAAGTTATTGCCGAGAATTTCAAGTAGCCTACATCTGTCTGCTCGGAATAAAATCGTGTTTAGTTCAGTGGCCCCAAATTCCAACTCAATGGAAACCTCACCTCCACTTGCTTAATCTGTCCTTGTGTCTGGGAAATCTGATTTTTGTAAATTTTGCGATGTTCTTTTTTATGGGTTTTTCCTTAAAACACATATAGTATCAACCTTGTTAACTGTCAAGACTAAATGGTCTGTGGTGTGTGTGTGTGTGTGTGTGTGTGTGTGTGTGTGTGTGTATCAGAATTTAGATATCAGAATCAGAATTTTTTTAATGTGTGCCAGTGTGTTCACAGAAAAAATAGAATATCTTTGTTGTCATTGTGTAACTCACAATGAAATTAAGTGAAAAAAATTGACAATCTAAAGGTTATCTTATCTTACCTTACCTTAAAGATCATTGAGGATTGATAGAATAATACATAGAATTAATATACATTTGGGATCATTTTTGCAACTTCTTTTTCAGTAATAAAAAGTTCAGGGTTTCTGCTTTTTTCTGGATAAACCTTACTTTTAAGATGAGACAGTTTGGCTTAGTCCTTGAATTAGGTACCCGGTCAGTTGTTATTTAAGCAATCCATTTAAATTTATCCAGTCAGGAAGTATATATCTATATCATCTCAGTCTCTATCTATCTCTCTGTCTCTCTATCCATCCATCTGACAATTACTTTTCTATAGTGAATTAACTGTCTTTGTAATATATTGCTCCAGGAAATCTAGCTTCATCGTTCAAGAGTTAAAATTTTAATTGGCTAATCTAGAAATAGCATTGCTAGAGAAAACACATACAAATCTTGATTCAGCAATACACCGCAGTTTTACAAGAGCTAGGTAAACAGCCTTCTGCCTCGGTTGTTTTATAATACCTGAACATCAGTTCTGACATGCTTCTACAGCCTGAGAATTAACCAGGCTAAATATTTATTTTCACTGAATTGCTCCTTTATAACCTGTTGCCATCTTCATCTGGGAAGGATTGACTGAAACGGAACAGAACTCATGTACTTAATTTATGAAGGTGTTCGAATCTCTTCCTAGATTAATAAGAAGCCAAACATTATCGAAGAAAGGGCAACCGGCCCAGTGTCTCATTATCAGTGATGCAAACTATATTATTTGTTTGCTTGTTTATGTGATTTTTCTAGCAAAACGTCTTCAAAGAGAAACAAGACAGTCCAGTTAGCCTCCTGAAAAAGCACCTTTGGGACAGGAGGTCCAAAGCCCATCTCTCTTGCTTAGGCTGAGTCCAAGCCCATTGCCCCCCATCCAGACCCTTACAGCCTCCAGGCCCTGAGACGGGACCTCCATGGCCTTGCTCAGGCAACACAGGGTGGAGATTTAAAGCTGGGTGTCATCCACTGTTGATGAGACTCCGCCGCAAAACGCTGCATCACCTTGACCAGCAGGGTCATGTAGCCGTCAAGTAGCAGAAGAGAAAGAACTAAGGCCTGGATCACCCCATAAAGCAGGTGGATATTCTTCCCCCCCATCAACCCTTGATTGGAACCAACTCTGAAAGAAGGAGGGGAACCAACACAGCACTGTGTCTCCTAGCCCCGATTCCCGAAGCCGGTCCGTAGCATGGCATGATGGAAGGTATCAAAGGCCACTGAGCTGTCACTCCTGCTAAAGGTAAAGGTAAAGGTTCCCCCGCACATGCGTGCTAGTCGTTTCCGACTCTAGGGGCCGGTGCTCATCTCCGTTTCAAAGCCGAAGAGCCAGCGCTTGTCCGAGGACGTCTCCGTGGTCATGTGGCCGGCATGACTAGACGCCAAAGGCGCATGGAACGCTGTTACCTTCCCACCGGAGCGGTCCCTATTTTTCTACTTGCATTTTCACGTGCTTTCGAACTGCTAGGTGGGCAGAAGCTGGGACGAGTAATAGGCGCTCACTCTGCTATGCAGCACTTGGGATTCGACCCGCCAAACTGCTGACCTTCTGATCGACAAGCTCAGCGTCCTAACCCACTGAGCCACCGCGTCCCTGCTACAGGTCATCTAACACGGCAATCAATGTTGTCTCAAGCCCTGGTGCTTTACGCTCACAACCCAACCGCCATATCATTTACTGTTGTCTTTCCGCCTCTTTTTGCCCAGCCTCTCCCTTTTTAACCAAGGCGAATCATTTGAAGATCACAGGTCCGCAACCCGCGGCTCCGGAGCCGCATGCGGCTCTTTCAGCCGTCTCCTGCGGCTCCCAGTCCTCTGCCGTGTGCAGTCCAAAAAAAAAGTGGGACTAAAAAAGTTCAACCAATCCATTCAAATATGCAGGGTAGGTGCATACCTCGCCTTGGCTCCACTCTTCAGTCAAACCCTGTTCTGCGCATGCGCGCATGTACGCACATGCGCACACATTTTTTTGCGGCTCCCAGTTTTTCCTTTTGTGAGGGAACCGGTTCCGAGTGGCTCTTTCACTGTTTCAGGTTGCTGACCCCTGGTTTAGATCAAGCCCAACCGCTACTCTCACAAGGAGAAGGGCTGGTGGAATACCCAATGACATCAGATCTTGCCGAGAGGCGCCATCGCTGGGAGTTTTGATCCCGGGTCCTTTGATCGGCAGCTTTGGCAGTTCCAGGGCGTGAGCGTTTTTTACCATGGAGGGGGGAAGAAAAAACAGAAAAAAGAAAGGTAGTCTTAGGAAAAGCAGCCGTAAAGGAAGCCTCTTGCAAATTCGGTTTAATCAGTGATTAGCTAAAGGCTAAAAGAATGCAGCAGGTAATTAAACAGATTGGTTCTGCTCGGAAGGATATCAACAGGGAGAGTTCTTGGAGATCAACTGAGAAGGCGATGCAAAGAGAGAGAGAGAGAGAGAGAGAGAAAGGAAACCTAGGATTCATATAAGAGGGAGGGGAAGGGGCTATTCTAGCCAGTAATTTGTAAGTATTTACATTCCTCCGTCTCCTGATTCTTAGGCTGTGGTCTGAGGACCCCCAGTGGCTTTTTACGAGCTTTGAAAGGTTTCCTCGGATGTGGATAAAAATAAAAAAAATGGTATAAACCAAAATGCTGAAAAGCCAAAGATCGGATTAAATCAACAACAACAACAACAACTAACAAGCCTTATTATAACTGCCAAAGAGGCAGTTCTTGTGCTGTAACCTCCCCATTGGGATTGCCCAAATATCAGTAATGAGGTGTAAATAATCAGATTCCTACCTCCTTTAAGATTTTTATTTTATTTTTTTTATTTTTTAAAAAAAACAGAATTATTTTTCAGTAAATTACTGGCGGCAATGATTTCCCCCCCCCGTCCTCACCCCCACCTTTTTTTTTTTTACTGGCTTGTGTATTCCTTTAGTTGCAACTCGGTATAGAATGCGTCGGAAAGCGGAAAGAAAAAAAAAACTTTTTAAGTTTTATTTATTCGTTTCAATTTATCGGCTCTCCAACTCCAGCGGACACTTTTAAGAACCCTTTGCGATGGTTATCCTGGCCAAAATGTCTTCTCTAAGTTTCTCTAGTTAGGAGGAAGACGCAAGGACCGAGGCGCTGACTTGGGAGCCTGTGGTTCTCAGACAAGATCATAGACTAACTTGGTAAACACGGAACAAAGTCTTCAGGCCAGGAAGAGAGGAGCCAAATTTGTACTGATTGAAACAGACAAGAAGGAAAGTCCTAGAAATCAACCTTGCAGCAGGACTACCGTATTTTCCCATCTATAAGATGCGTCTTTGTATAAGACGCTCTGGCATCCGAGTTTCTCCGTGCCGGTCAGCTGTTTGGTGCAGCACCGAACAGCTGAATTGGCAAATCTGGAAGTTCAGCTGGCCGATGATCTTGCCCCCTCCCCCCTCCCATTAGTGGCAAGCCCACAGGGGCATGGCAACCCATACAGGCATGCCCTGGGATGCGGAGGTGACTGCTATTTTTCTGTGTTTATAAGGCGCTGCACTTGTGTAGGACAAGTGACTGTCCAGTCTCTTCTTGAAAGCTTCCAGCGATGAAGCGCCCACAACTTCTGAAGACCAGTTGTTCCATTGGTTGATTGTTCTCACTGTTGAATCTCTCCTTGATCAATTTCCATCCATTGTTCCTTGTCCGGCGTTCAGGAGCTTTGGAAAATAGGTTGTCTCCCTATTCTCTGGGGCAAACCCTGAGATATTGGAACAACACTGCTATCATGTCACCCCTGGTCCTTCTCTTCATTAAACTACACCTACCTAATTCCAGCAGCCGTTCCTTATATGTTTTAGCCTCCAGTCCCCTGATCATCTTTGTTGCTCTTCTCTGCACTCTTTCTAGAGTCTCCACATCTTTTTTATAATGTGATGACCAAACTGGACGCCATATTCTAGGTGTGGCCTTACTAAGGCTTTACAGAATGCTACTAGTAACTCAATGTGATCTTGATTCAATCCCTCCAATGATGCAGTTTAGGATTGCATTGGCTTTTTTGGCCGCTGTAGCACATGGACTCCAAGATCCCTCTCACAGTTACTGCTATTGAGCGAGGTACCACCTAATCTGTACACGTAGTTTTAGTTTTTCTTGCCTAAGTCTAGGACTTTACTCTCTTCTATGTTGAATTTCATTGTGTTAGATAGAGCCTGGAGATCTCTGGCTTGTTTTCTACGTACTCTTAGATGCCGATCTTATTTGGCGATAGCGGTAGTATTTGACTTACAACCGGAATATGAGCCTGGAATTATGGTTGCAAATCATGGTGGGTGGTAAGCAGCTCACCATGTGACCGTGCCTGAATTTACAAATTTGCAGGCCGTCCTCAAGTTACAACGGTTCATTTAGTGACCATTTGAAGTTACCACGGGACTGAAAAAAGTGACCGTGGCAGCATGTTGATGCGGGTCACAGGATCAATATTCAGACGCTTGGAAAATGGCTTGTAGTTATGACGGTCGCAGTGCCCCGCGGTCATGTGATCCCCCTTTGCAACCTTCTGACTAGGAAAGCCCATGGGGGAAGGAGATTCACTTAAGAACAACCACTGTGGTGATTCGTTGAACAACTGCAGTGAGGAAGGTCATGAATGCTGAAAGGCAAAAATAAATGGGGGAGACTTTAGACTGAATGGGTTCTCAAAGTGCTCGAGCGTTATATTTTGTTGGATGGAAGACATGAACAATTTTTTGGCGATGTGTTCAGGCCACCCGTGTAACCTTCCTATTCCTTGTACATGGGTTTGCGTATATCCTCCAAAGCGCCCGAAGGCAGGACGAGAAGCGACAGATCAGGGAAACCAATCAAGGAGAGAAGCAACCTGGAACCCAGGAGAAACTTCCTGACAGTCAGGACAATTAACCAGGGGAACTACCTGCCTCCAGAAGCGGTGAATGCTCCAACACTGGTGGTTTTTAAGAGGAGACTGGACAGCCATTTGTCTGAAATGGGATAGGGTTTCCTGCCTGAGCAGGGGGTTGGACTAGATGACCTCCAAGGTCCCTTCCAACTCTGTTATATTGTTATTTTGAGAGTTGGGGGCCTGTCTCCCGTCTCGGGGGGCGGGGGCGAGAAAACTCCATAGGGAAGGGACAAAAGCAGAGAAGACTCTCTTCCTTCCCTATTATCTTCATATGTTATACACATATGAAAAACAATTGGCAGGAATTGGGTAAGTTTAGTCTAGTGAAAATAAGAACTAGGGGTGATGGGATAGCCGTGTTCCAATATCTCGGGGGCTGCCACAAAGAAGAGGCAGTCAAGCTCTTCTCCAAAGCACCTGAAGGTAGGACAAGAAGCAACGGATGGAAACTAGTCAAGGAGAGAAGCAACCTGGAACTCAGGAGAAACTTCCTGACAGTCAGGACAATTAACCAGTGGAACTACCTGCCTCCAGAAGCGGTGGATGCTCCAACACTGGAGGTTTTTAAGAGGAGACTGGACAGCCATTTGTCTGAAATGGGATAGGGTTTCCTGCCTGAGCAGGTGGTTTGACTAGATGACCTCCAAGGTCCCTTCCAACCTATTATTATTATTATATACACAGTTGCTGTACTTGATGTGGCAATCATGAATATGAATGGAAGGACTTAAGTGTTTTTATTTCTTGCATCTGTGCGTTTTCTCTCTCTCTCTCTCTCTCTCTCTCTCTGTATAATTCAAGCAGCTTACAGATAAAACCATAATTAAAGAATTGAGCAATAGGTCTTTATGTAAAGAAAACAAAGTAAGAGCAATTAGGAACAATTGAAAAAAAGTTACGCCCAGATTTTGACTGCTACCGTATTATTTTTCAAGATTGCAATCTTTAACTGGCATTTTGGAAACGGTCTAAATCCTCGCTTCTTTCTTTTTATAAAGCCGTTTTGGGACGTGCAAAAATTCAGACTGGGTCAGTTTTGAAAGAGCCTGTCTGGCACCGATCAGCTGTTTTCCACTTGAGCTGAATCAGTTGCACAACACTTTGCATTCCCCACGCAATGGTGTTACAAAATGTGTAGTCTTTTCTTTGAAAGATTCTGGATAAAGTTTGCCTTCTAGTGTTAGGTTTGAGCAATATGAACTTCTATCTCTAATCACAGTCGTTATTTTATAGCTAGCTCTTGTGTAAGTCAATTCACAGCGCCTTTTATAAAGATTTGGATTAATGGCCTATTATTGTATCGAGATCTTGTCGATAAACTGATCACAGTAAGTAATTTGCCAGTTTCATGCGGTTCCGTAAAACGTGCAAGTAACTTCGTGGCCCCTGGCTTTCCTCCAACCTGTGAGTTTTCTTCACTTTTACTGGAGTTGTTGTTATGTGTACATGAAGACCAGTTTCATAAAAAAGATGCAAAATTCATATTGCTACCTTTCTATTTCCAATAAATAATTGAAAAGGCTTGCTACATTGGCTTCTGTTGATACCAGCTCTCTGGCTTTTGACCTTCAGTCAAATTACTTGTGGGCAGTAGCCATACAAGGTTGTGGGGATTGCGGTTGTGTTGGGAAGGGGACAGTGTCCTTAGGCTGCCACAGTCAATAGTAGATATCTCAGGCCCAAATAGGTTCCATAATTTTCACCTTCTGAAGTTTCGAAGTTTCAAACCAACCCATTTTGTTGTGTTTTATGTCTCCCAACTTTGAGATGGACAGCAGGATTAATTAACCTTAATTAATTAAATCCCAGGAGAGCGGAGTCACCCAGCTAGCAGTCCAGGAAGAGTGAGCATGGGAGATAAGAGGTGTCCAGAAGTCTTTTATTGACTTCATTTGCATGCAGAGAATAGACAGTGCACCCTGCATAAATCAAATACGTTTAAAAAGAAATGCTCCACGGGAGACGAAGTTGATGAAATCAGGGAGATTTAGAAGGTCCCAAAAAAAGCCCTTCTCCATGAATATTTTAGTATCTCTTGGAGTTACATTCATAATTCATCAATCTTCAGTCTCGAGATAAACAGAAAGAAACTGGTGGTGACAACTTGACCCCAGTTTTCATACAAACATGTGTCTGTCCAACAATCTTGAACTTTAGAATAGAATGTAGAATAGAATGGACTTGGAAGGGACCTTGGAGGTCTTCTATCCCAACCCCCTGCTCAAGTATTGTATAATCACAAACACGTTCAAGTAAGACTGGAATTATATTGGCAGCCAACGAAGGTCTTCGAAAACCAGAAAGATGCAGTTTCTCAATAGTGGTCCTGACAGCAACTAAGAATGATATTTATTTATTTTTTTTGAATTAGCTGCAGCTTCTACAGAGCCTTTAAGGGCACGAAGGAAGGGACTCCTAATCGTCTCGTCCAGAAGCCAAAGGCACAGCCAGATGGCTGAATTAATGTTCATTCCTCTGGCAGAACAGATCTCATTTGCACTGTCCCGATGGCAATAATACGACGGACAATCCGTGCCCTCTTCAGAGCCTCAAGGATGGGCAAACTTTAATGGGGACTGTTTCCCCACCCACCGTATTCTGCGAAAACGGCTAGAAGTTACTCTCGTTGACGTGTGGTAGGGTGGGAGGATGGAATGGTGGGCCGATGCCCGGGATACAGAATTTCTTCTCCTTACCCACTGCATGGGTGGGAAAATGTTGAAATGTGAGATCTCCCTTCAGGTCAGGTGTCCTTCAGACTGCATCTGAACATGGGTCTTGTGGTCTTCTAGGAGGGTTGCAAACCCATGTCTAAAGGAAGGAAGGAAGGAAGGAAGGAAGGAAGGAAGGAAGGAAGGAAGGAAGGGGAAAGAAAGAGAAAGAAAGAAGAAAGAAAGAAAGAAAGAGAAAGAGAAAGAAAGAGAGAGAGAGAGAAAGAAAGAAAGAAAAGAGAGAGGGAGGGAGGGAGGAAGGAATGGGGAGGGAGGAAGGAAGGAAGGAAGAAGGAAGGAAGGGGAAAGAAAGAGAAAGAAAGAAAGAAAGAAAGAGAAAGAAAGAAAGAAGAAAGAAAAAAAGAGAGAGGGGGAGAGAGAGGGAGGGAGGGAGGGAGGAAGGAAGGAAGGAAGGCAGGAAGGCCTGGCCAACAGGATGGATGGATGAAGGATGTGGGATGAGGATGGAGGGACATCTCCTTCTGAAAGGAACAGAATAACAGAGCTGGAAGGGACCTAGGAGGTCTTCTAGTCCAGCCCCTGCAGGGGCACCTATACCATTTCAGACAAGTGTCAGTCCAGTCTCTTTTTAAAAACTTCCCGTGATGAAGCACCCACATCTTCTGAAGGCAACCCATTCCACTGGTTTATTGTCTTCACTGTTGGGAAGTTTCTCCTTAATTCCATGTTGCTTCTCTCCTTGGATCAGTTTCCATCTATTTTTTTTTTTTTGTCTTGCCTTCTGGTACTTTGGACACACACAGGTTGACACACACACCCTCTTCTTTGTGGTAGCCCCTCAAATACTGGAACACCTCTATCATGTCACCCCCCCAGTCCTTCTTTTCTCTAAGCTAGCCGTTTCTTCCATTGCTGCATCTTATTGTTTGATTGTAAAACAGTTAAATATTTTTTTTTTCTTACTCATGCTCAGTTTTCATGACCATTGATGGGGTTGTAGACCTTTTGGGATTCTCTTTTAATCTTAAGAGTTTTATTTTTGACATTTATTTTGCATCCCTTGGACACTCCCGCAGTAGACCCTGAGCTAATATGACTTGATAGGCTGTTTATATCTTAGCAAGTGCTTAGCAATAAATTCTAGGCTACACCGGGCGGCTGAATTGGTAGAGCAGTTGGAGAAATATCTACCCTTTCATTAAATTAGTCTTCTGTAATGTAAGTAAATTATCCAGTAACCATTCATGTGCAGCTCTCGGATAATATAGGTGTTTAAACGTTAAAAGCAATTGAAATTGGAATGGAAGTTGAAACAATAAATTCATTAGGGTGTTGTGACATAAAATTCAAACCACCCTCACTGCTTACAATACAACAGGCGAACTGTATAATACTGTTTGCTCAGAACACTTCCCTCTCACAATTGCACACAAGTTGCAAAACAAGCCAATGTCATGCTCTAGTTTAGTATTTACACCAAGGATTTAAAGCAGCTTAGTGTTTAGTGTGGTGATACAATTTTCAATTTAGTGTTGGAAATTCTGCTCAACTGTGCTGTTGTTATACTTCAGGAAATGTTAGAGTATGGCACACAGTGACGTTTTTTGTGCGTGTGACGAACCCCATCCGTATTTTTTTTATATATTTTTAAGAGTTATGTTTACCCTTTTTTAATTAAACGTACGTAAAACATTGGAGAATGAAATTTATATACTAAAACGTGGTGCCTCAGCCACAGATCTGCAAACATGTGGACTGAGAGTCAATACAAGGCATGTTCATTATTTGCCATCTTCTCCCATTAGTGGACTGATTATTATTTTTCTGACATTTTTATTGCTTTTTATTTGTTGAAAGAACCTTTTTTTTTTACTGTTTTTGACATTTGATGCAAGTCAGAACAGAACAGAATAGAATAGAACAACAGAGTTGGAAGGGACCTTAGAGGTCTTCTAGTCCAACTCCCTGCTCAACCAGGAGATCCTACATCATTTCAGACAAATGGTTGTCCAATCTCTTTTTAAAAACTTCCAGTGTTGGAGCACCCACAACTTCTGGAGGCAGGTGGTTCCACTGGTTAATTGTTCTAACTGTCAAGAAATTTCTCCTTAGTTCCAGGTTGCTTCTCTCCTTGATGAGTTTCCATCCGTTGCTTCTTGTCCTGCTTTCAGGTGCTTTGGAGAATAGCTTGACTCCCTCTTCTTTGGGGCAGCCCCTGAGATATTGGAAGACTGCTATCACTACACCCCTCGTCCATCTCTTCATTAAACTTGTTATTAGCTGCGAAGTCGTGTCCGACCCATCGCGACCCTATGGACAACATTCCTCCAGGCCTTCCCGTCCTCTACCATCTTCTGGAGTCCATCTAAGCTCATGCCTACTGCTTCAGGGACTCCATCCAGCCACCTCATTCTCCGTCGTCCCCTTCTTCTCTTGCCCTCCACCTTTCCCAGCATGAGGCTCTTCTCCAGTGAGTCCTTCCTTCTCATTAGGTGGCCAAAGTATCTGAGTTTCAGCTTCAGGATCTGGCCTTCTGAAGAGCAGTCAGGGTTGATCTCCTCTAGGACTGACCAGTTTGATCGCCTTGCAGTCCAAGGGACTCGCAGGAGTCTTCTCCAGCACCAGAGTTCAAAGGCCTCAGTTCTTTGGCGCTCAGCCTTTCTTATGGTCCAAACTTTCACAGTCATACATTGCAACTGGGAAGACCATAGCCTTGACTATACGCACTTTTGTTGACAGGGTGATGTCTCTGCTTTTTAGTGTGCTATCTAGATTCATTAAACTAGACATACCCAATTCCAGCAACCGTTCCTTATATGTTTTAGCCTCCAGTCCCCCGATCACCTTTGTTGCTCTTCTCTGCACTCTTTCTAGAGTCTCGACATCTTTTTTTACATCACGGTGACCCAAAATGGATGCAGGATTCCAAGTGTGGCTTCACCAAGGCCTTGTAAAGTGGTATTAACACTTCACATAATCTTGATTCTATCCCTCTGTTAATCCAGCCGAGCACTGTGTTGGCTTTTTTGGCAGGGGCAGCACACTTACATCATCCTTACATCATTCAAAGCCTTAGCTTTCCAAACTTCACCTTTGCAGATTCTAGCTATTTGTTGGTATTCTGCCTTAGTTACGTGATCCTCTTTCTATTTTTTCTTTTTTTGTACTTTTTTTCCCCCCCTCTCAGACAGTCTGAGAGTTCTTTGTGCAACCTTGCTGTTTTTTTTCCCAGTAGTATTGAACTGTAGGCTAAACACTGAGTAGATTATTAAGGCGCCGAGTAGATTAATAAAACACAATAGATTATTAAAAGAACAGTGTGTTAAGGTACGCAGAGGTTTAATCTGCCAAGCTTCTCAATTACTAATTTAATAAAATATTAAAATATTTTGGGAGTAACCTTGTTAAACAGCTTATTACAACCGCAGGTCCGTGTCAGATTGTTAAATGTCCTAAAAGTAAGTGTGAACTAATTGCCAAGCATTTGAAATGCAACCGTGTGACTATTGAAGGGGACTGTTCTGGTTGCCATATCTTTGAGGACCGGTTGTAAATAACTCTTTCTTTTTTTTTTTGAGTCTCTTATAACCTTGGCTGGTCCTTCAGCCAGGACCACCTGCAGTTAGGTAACTTGAAAGGTCCTCTTTTGATGACATTCTCCTCGGAAGTGCTGATTTGTCCAGTTCGGAACTGAGCCCTTGCAAAAAAAAGACAAATGTAGGCTAATTGGGGTTTAAAATGTATGAGTTGCTGGATGCCTTTTATTAATAAGGAATTACCTGGTTTGTTTTAAGCATCTCTTTTTTAAGAAAGAAAAAGGGGAAAAAAGTCTTCCGTTCCGCCTTAAGAATCGGCGGCGAAAGATGCTCAAACTTGTGGCAACAAGAGCAAGAACAAATAAGAAAAGCTGTTTTCGCACAACGAGGATGCCTCTTTCCATTTTTGGAAGAGTGTGGCACACCCTATAAGTAGACAAAATGTCCCTGTTGGTTCAACTGAAGGCTTTGGAAAGAGTGTAGAGAAGAGGCAACTAAGATGATCCAAGGCCCGGAGACCAAAACATGTGAAGAACGGTCGCAGGACTTGGGTTTGGCCAGTCCAGAGAAAAGAAGGACTGCGGGGGGCGGGGGGGGGGACGTGATAGCAGGATTGCAGTATCCGAGGGGCTGCCCCCAAAGAAGAGGGTTGGTTGCCTTCAGAATTCGCCCCTGGGGATTTTTAAGAAGAGACTGGACAGCCGCTTGTCTGACAGGGTGTAGCCTCGGCTGCTTGAGCAGGGGGTTGGACTAGAAGACCTCTAAGGTCCCTTCCGACTCTGTTATTCTGTATTCTAATAAGGACTGAAGGTTGCTGCGACACTCACCAGTAGCCCCGTGCAAACCATGGTGTAACGGGTGGTGCTAACTGAATGAATGAATTGAATGAATGAATGAATGAATGAATGAATGAATGAATGAATGAGTGAGTGAATAAAATTTGAAGCACAACAGTTAAAGAAGTCCCCTTTTTGCTGTTTTGCTCTGAAACTCATCTCACTGGCAAGGACATTGTCTGGTCTTCATTATAGGCTGGTGTTGAATGAACGGGGTTTCCAGGGCAACAGCCAGGGGAGGCCTTGCTGATTTCAGGGGTAGGCAAACAACAATGACAACGACACGACAACAACCACAACACCTTGAAAAACCCAAAAGGGGACTAATGCTGTTCGAACCAGGTTTAAGAACTGAAAGGTGGTTTGTTTTTGTTTGTTTTTAAGAGCAAAAGGGAGAAAGAGAAGATGTCTCACCTTGAAATTATGATGTAATATCGTAGCCCTGTACTAGGATCGGAGGATTTTTGAAATGCAGAATTTAGATGAAACAGGCCATTGATATTGATGGGTTGACTCCAAATAGTCACAAAACCGGGCAAAGTATTCAAAGTCCAACCTTGACAACTC
>JAKJMR010001003.1:35375-52540 GCA_024449315.1 Daboia siamensis
TTATTATTATTATTATTATTATTATTATTATTATTATTATTATTATTATTATTATTATTATGTTTTGCAAATCAAAATAGCATCAGTTTCTTTTTCCAAGAGTCTGCTGTGTGGTTGCTGTTCATAGTCCTCAGCCTACTGGTCTGCTGTCATTCACAGTCCCTGGTCTACTACTCTCCATAGCACCCGGTCTACTGTGCTGCAGCATTCCACCGCCCCCACCAACAACTCGGCAGCCACATGGCTCCCATTTGTCTGTTCTGCTTCCTTCAGCAAACAGGGCTGCCCAGTTGATTCACAGTAAGCTCTCCTCTTCTGAATACCTTAAAAGGTCACATGACTGGTTCAAAATGAGAACATTATTTTTAGTCATCCTGCATGTGGGTGTATGTGTTTGTTGCTGTGCTATGAACTTACTGTTTGGAGAATACACATATCATTTTTACATACTACATTTTTGTCCTTCTCATCAGATTTGACTCCCAGCAAGTCAACTACAAGGATGGTATCTTGAAACTTTCTGTATGTATCCAGAAGTGATTTGTTGTTGCCTTCTTCCTCCAAGAGAGAAAGACTGGTCCAGAGTCACTGGCTGCCTTGCATGCCTAAAGCAGAACTAGGAGCCATGACAATTCCCCATCCAGCACCTTAACCATTAGACCAAGTTACCCCAACCTATGTGATTTTGCAATGGCATCTTACTGCTCAGAAACCGAGCTGCAATTGTTTGTTCAACAACACCATCAACTGGCAAACTGATGACATTGCATGTGTCTGCAAATCATTTATAACATTTAAAGCATCAAGCTGAAAAGAGTTTAGGAAAACTTTTCTGGGCAGCTGCTCAGTGGCCAATATTTCGATTTCCCCACCAGACACCCAATGCTGCAATAAAACAATAATCAGCTTCTAAAATGTCTTTGGTTATCAACTTTTTGTCCAGTTCAGGAGGTCCTACCAGCTGGACTTCTTTCTGAGTATTGTTGTTTTTTTTTTTTGAAAAGTTTTTCAATACATTTTATCTTTAACATCCCAACCCCCACCCCCTCCCTCCCTTCCCAACCCAATCTCACCCTCCCCTTCCCCCCTCCCCCCTCCCCGACTTCCCAGAGCTGAATACAAGGTATAAAAGTAAAAAAACAATCATAAATTACCATATGCTAATAATAATAAACTATTAAGTCTACCGCGCTTTAGCTCTTATACAATGACTACAAGCGATGTAAATATCATAAATACTTATTCAAATGCTAAATGAAACTTTTTAGTCCCATATTTATTCTGAATG
Source organism: Daboia siamensis (assembly GCA_024449315.1). Classification (NCBI taxonomy): domain Eukaryota; kingdom Metazoa; phylum Chordata; class Lepidosauria; order Squamata; family Viperidae; genus Daboia; species Daboia siamensis. Next base: position 36,664 of record JAKJMR010001003.1, read on the forward strand.
TAATCAATCCATTTTTTCCACTCCGCATTATATCGTTGTTGCGAGTGGTCTTTCAAATACGCTGAAATCTTCGCCATTTCTGCTAGGTCAGAAACTTTTAAAGTCCATTCCTCTATAGTCGGCAGTTCTTCCTTCTTCCAGTATTGCCCTATTAAAAGTCTCGCTGCCGTAATCAAGTTCAGCATCAGCTTAATGTCCACAACAGTAGTATCAGTAGTAATGCCCAGTAAAAACAATTGCGGACAAAACTTTATCCTTTTCTTGAATATCTTCTGCATATTCCACCAGATTTTAATCCAAAATGCTTTAACCATTTTACAAGTCCACCATATATGAAAATACGTTGCATCTTCGCCACCGCATCTCCAACATTTAGGCTGATAATTCGGATACATACTTGCTAACTTTTTAGGATCTAAATGCCACCTATAAAACATTTTATAAAAGTTCTCTCTTAGATTTTGAGCTTGTGTAAATTTTACATTTCTCACCCAAATCTTTTCCCAAGTGTCCATTGTAATAACTTCCTGAATATTCTGTGCCCATTTTATCATACAGTCTTTAACAATTTCTGTTTCTGAATCAATTTCTATCAATGCAAGATATATCCGTTTAATATGTGCTGGGCCCTGATTTCTAATTTGCTTTACCAAGTTTTCATCATTCATTAAAAAACCAATTTTCTGATCTTCTTTCCACCTGGCTTGTAGTTGCCCATACTGAAACCAGGTTTGAACAATCTTTTTTCCTCGTAAAAAATTATATGGCTTCAAACACCATACATTCCTCTCCAAACTCAAGATTTCCTTATATGTAGTCACATCATGTTTGAATCCAACATTTATGTTCTCTATTGCGTGTTTCGGTATTGCCCATAAAGGTATCTTGTAGTTTAACTTATGTCTATGCTTTTTCCAAACTCGCAACAAAGCATGTCTTAAAATATGCATCTTAAACACATTATCTACCTTCTTGTCATACAATAAATATGCATGCCAACCAAATAGCAAATCATGACCTTCAAGATTTAATAATCTCCTTTGTGTTAAGTTAATCCAATCACTTATCGCTGATAGTGCAGCAGCTTCATAGTATAATTTAAGATTGGGCATCTTTAGACCACCTCTTTCACACGTATCCTGCATAATTTTGAATTTAACCCGTGGCCTTTTCCCTGCCCAAACAAATTTATTAATACCCTTCTGCCATTCCTCCAAGTTTGAATCCTTTTTAAGAATGGGTATCATTTGAAACAAAAATAGAAATTTTGGCAAAACATTCATTTTCACTGCTGCAATTCTTCCCAATAATGACAATTGTAATTTTTTCCAACTATCCAATTTCACAGATTGTACCACTTTTAGGACATGACAATATTTGAGTACCACCAGTGCTTAGCAAGGTGTCAAAAACTTGATGACTAAAAAAAGGGGGGGATTTGGGGTTTTATTGATTCATTTGTTGTTATACAAATGGCTGGTTCATAATATTACAGAAAAGTAAAAACTTTGGGTTCAATGTTAATGCTTTCTTCTACTGCAGCAGAGGAAGTCTGTTCTTTTTCCCTTTTCCCCCTCACTTTTTTCTCCTTTTTTCTCCCCACTGTGTTCTACTATTTGCTTTTGTATTTTTGTATTTTATTCTATAATCTAATAAAATGCTACAAACTGTAGAAAAAAAGTAAAAAAATACCAGTTTTAATTTCTTTGGTGACTGTTCCTTTGCTGAATCACTTTATCTTTGCACTGACAAATGTATGATGAATTTATCCATGTTTATAGTATGTACCACTACCAGCTAGTTCAGGGGTCTTCAAACATGGCACTCTTAAGACTTGTGGACTTCAGCTCTCAGAATTCCTCAGCCCTCGTGGCTGGTTGAGGAATTCTGGGAGTTGAAGTCCACAGGTCTTAAAGTTGCTAAGTTTGTAGACTCCTAGCTGGTCAACCCTTCTTCCTCTCTCCCTTCTGAGCTGCATCCTCCCATCCCCCAATCCCTTCCCTGTAAAGTCATAGGAATCAAGTGCAAAGCAAGAAACACAAACTCCATTTTTTTCTCTTTTTTTTAATTGAAAAGTTTTACAATACATTTTGAATACAAACCCCCCTCCCCCTCCCCTCTCCCCAACCCCCCTATCCTCCCCTCCCCCCTCCCCAACTTCCCAGAGCTGAATACAGGTTATAAAAATACAAACAAGTATAATCTAAAATATGCTACCAACAATAATAAAACATTAAATTCTATCACACTTTAACTCTCCATAAGCAAAATATTAATTAAATAACTACTAATTATACATCATAAAAATCCGCTACTTATTGAAATACTAAATGATACTTTTTGGTCCCATATTTATTCTGAACATATTCAATCCATCTTCTCCATTCCATAATGTACCTCTGTTGCGATTGATCTTTCAAATATGCCGAAATCTTTGCCATTTCCGCCAAGTTAGAAACTTTCAATGTCCATTCTTCTATAGTCAGCAGTTCTTCCTTCTTCCAATATTGTGCTACTAAAAGTCTCGCTGCCGTAATTAAATTCAACATCAACTTTGTATCTATAACAGTAGTATCTATAATAATACCCAATAAAAACAATTGCAGAGAAAACTTTATCCTTTTCTTAAATATCTTTTGCATATTCCACCAAATTTTAATCCAAAATGCTTTAACCTTTTTACAAGTCCACCATATATGAAAATACGTTGCCTCCTCACAACCACACCTCCAACATTTGGGCTGGCAGTTCGGATACATACTTGCTAATTTTTTAGGGTCTAAGTGCCACCTATAAAACATTTTATAAAAATTCTCTCTTAAATTTGGGGCCTGTGTAAATTTTACATTTCTAACCCAACTTCTTGAAAATTCTGAGCCCACTTTATCATACAATCTTTAACAAGTTCCACTTCTGAGTCAATTTCTATCAATGCATTATATATCCTTTTTATATGTGCTTGACCATGATCTCTAATTTGTTTTACCAAATTTTCATCAATCATCGAGAAACCAACTTTCTGGTCCTCTTTCCATCTTGCCTGTAATTGCCCATACTGGAATCAAGTTTGTACAATCTTTTCTTCTTTTAAAATATTATATGGCTTTAATTGCCATACATTCCTTTCTAAACTTAAAATTTCCTCATATGTAGTCTCATCATGTTTAAATCCCACATTTATATTTTCTATTGCATGTTTAGGTATTGCCCAAATTGGTATCTTATAGTTTAACTTATATCTATACTTTTTCCAAACTCGCAACAGAGCATGCCTTAAGATATGTATCTTAAACACATTATCCACCTTCTTATCATACAATAAATATGCATGCCAACCAAATAACAAATCATGACCCTCAAGATTTAATTATCTCCCTTGTGTTAAATTAAACCAGTCACTTATCGATGACAAAGCAGCAGCCTCGTAATATAATTTAAAATTAGGCATTTTAAGACCACCTCTTTCACGCGTATCTTGCATTATTTTAAATTTAACTCGTGGCTTTTTCCCTGCCCAAACAAATTTATTAATTCCTTTTTGCCATTCCTCCAAATTTAAATCCTTTTTAAGTATAGGTATCATTTGAAATAAAAATAAAAATTTTGGCAAAACATTCATTTTCACTGCTGCAATTCTTCCCAATAAAGATAATTGTAATTTTTTCCAACTATCTAATTCTTTTTGTATTTTTCCCCATAACATTTCATAGTTATTTTTATATAACTTCACATTTGAAGCTGACAGATATATCCCCAAATATTTAATCTTTTTAACTATTTCAAATCCCATTAGCTCTTCTAAAACAGCTTTTTGTGATGCAGTCATATTCTTAGGCAATATTTTAGTTTTTTGTATATTTATATTAAATCCAGAAACTTTCCCATATAACATTATTATCTCCATCAATTCTACAACTGAATAATCCGGCTGAGTTACTGTAATTACCAGGTCGTCCGCAAACGCCCTCAATCTATAATCCTGATCTCTTATTTGAATTCCCCTGATTTTATTCAAATCTCGTATTTTAATCAGTAATATTTCCAATGTTAAAACAAATAACAAAGGTGAGAGCGGACACCCCTGCCTTGTACCCTTTTCAATATTACATGGTTCTGTCAAACTATTATTTACTATTATACGGGCTATTTGCTTTTGATATATTGCCCTAATAGGTTGTAAAAAATTTTCCCCAAATTCCATTTTCTCTAATACTTTTATCAAAAATTGCCAGTCCAATTGATCAAAGGCTTTTTCAGCATCTAAAAAGATCAGAACTGCGGGGATCTGATTGTTTCTTTCCAAAAATTCCAATAAATCTACTATGTGTCTCACATTATTCTTCATTTGTCTACCACTTATAAATCCAATTTGATCACTATGAATCACTTGTTGCATTACCTTCATTAATCTATTAGCTAAAATGTTTGCAAATATCTTATAATCAGTATTTAAAAGCGATATTGGTCTGTAGTTTTTGGCTTGGGTAGCATCCTGATCTTCCTTCGGAATCAACGAAATAAAAGCAGTTTTCCACGATGGAGGTACCCCTCCCCCCAATTGAATTGTTTTAAACAGTTCTCTTAAAGGTTCCACCATTTCTAACTGTAAATTTTTATAATAAACAGCAGTCAAACCGTCAGTTCCCTGCGCTTTACCAACTTTTAATTGTTTAATTGCTAGAAAAATTTCTTCATCAGTTATTGATTGGTTCATCCCTTCCTTTTGTTCTTGCGTAAGAACAGGAATATTGGCTTTTATCAAATATTCATCTACATCTACATCTCTAATCTTATCTCTAGCATACAACTTAGAATAAAAATCAACAAAAGTCTTTTTAATGAGATTCTGCTGATACACTACTTTACCCTTATGTTCTATTCTATCTATATTACAAGCTCTTTGCTTCTTCCTTAACAAATAAGCTAACCATCTACCCGGTTTATTAGCGTTACAAAAAGTGTTATGTCTAGCATACCATAAATTAGTTGCCACTTGATCTGCCATTAACATATCAATAAAGTAATTAATAAAGTAATTACCTCTTTAATCTTCCCATCAGATAGATTCAGAATTAAAGCCTTTTCTTTTTCCTTAATTTCATCCTCTAATTCTTTCCTCTTAAATTCCAATTTACATCTATGTTTATTATTCAAATATATTAATACACCTCTCATATAAGCTTTACTTGCATCCCAGACCATCTCAATAGAAGTTCCTTTATGCATATTAATTTTAAAAAATTCCTTCATCTGTTTTTTACACTCTTCCACATTTTCCTGGTATCTAAACAAATTTTCATTTAAACGCCAAGACCATCTGTCTCCATTATCTTTTTTTGTCTTCAACCATACTGGACTATGATCAGATATAGTTCTTGGACAAATCTTAATCTTCTTAATCCTAGGAAAGGAATCATTAGTAATTAATACAAAATCAATCCTGGAGAAATATTGATGCCTGTCGGAGAAAAAAGTAAAGTCTTTTTCTTGCAAGTTCCTTTCTCTCCAAACATCTTTCAATTCCAAATCATCCTTCATCTCAAAAAAAGATTTAGGCAGTTTAGCATGGCTTGGCGTGCTTTTAAAAAGGCCTCTCTTGTCCATTTGTACATCCAAGACGCCATTCCAATCTCCCATAAAAATACAAGATTTATAATCCCATTGAATAATCTTGCTGTGTAGTAATTTGTAAAAATCTCCTTGCTGTTGATTAGGAGCGTATAGTCCAACCAAAAGCGTTTTCTTGCCTTCTATTAATAATTCAATTATAACATATCTTCCTTGTATGTCTGCTTCAATTAAACTCGCTGTTAAAGTATTCTTAACAAAAATAACAACTCCATTTTTCTTATCAGGCGCAGAAGCAATAAACTGTGTGCCCAACCTAAAGTTTACCAAATACTTTTGATCAGCCGCTCGAAGATGCGTTTCCTGTAAGCAAATAATATCGTTTTTAAATTGCTTTAAATATTGAAATACTTTCTTTCTCTTATGTGGTGAATTCAGACCATTAACATTCCAGGTTAGAAGCTTTGTCGCCATCTTTTGCGACCTGAAGCTTTTGGAGCGCCTCTTCCAAAATCACCTGCACTCTCTTCGGCCTCGCTCCTCCCACTGCTTCACTGTAAGTAGGTTTTTGAGATGCCATCATAACTCTCTGCTGTTCTTGCTCTTGTCTCATTCGTCTAGCTGCAGTGCGTGTCACACTTTGGTCTCTAGCCTCCTCCGTTGATACTGAAATCTGATCCACTCCCGTAACTTTCTGGAATTCTCCATCTTTCAGCTGCGTAACTCCTTCAGCACCTTGTGTACTCTCACTTTGTGGTTGATGCTCACCTTCACCATTCTTCCTTTTTAATTCCAGAAGTGGTATGGGGACTGCCTTCAAAATGTTGGCATAAAAATCACATGCCTGTAACATTGTAAGAAGACGATTTCTCAGGCCTGCATACATCACCACCATACCCACTGGAATCTCCCATCTGAACTGAATATCCCGTCTTCTTAATTCTTCTGCCAGAAAAGCAAACTCCTTCCTTCTCCTTAAAATTCTTGGAGGGATCTCTTTTAAAATTAAAACTGCTTGCTCTGCAATTGCAAATTTGCTATTATAAAAAGCTTGAATAACCTCATTTCTGATTGCTCTCTTTGTAAAATAAACCACCACATCTCTAGGTAATTTCCTTTGTCTTGCAATCCAAGAGTTGACACGAAATATTTTATGTATATCCACCATAATATCTTCTGCTGTATGCCCCAAAACCTCTTCAAGGACTTCTGCAACTACTTTTTTCAAATTTTCCTTGGGATCCTCTTTTAAACCTCTGATTCTCACAGCAAACTCCATCTTGCGATACTGTACCAGAGTTAAGTCATCATCAATCTTATCCATCACAGTTTCAGCATCCGTCATTTTAGCATCTAATCTGATATTATTTTGGCTAAGTTCTTCCACTCTTTCATCCAAACGTTCAATACAAACAGCCATGCCTTGAAATGCAAGTAAGATGTCTACCCTTATTTCTGTATTCTTCTCCTCAGTAAGTTCAGCTAATTGTTGAGATTGCTTTTTCAAAGCCTCTTGCAAAACATCCTGCTGATCTTTTATTGTCAAGGCTGGTGCGGGTGCAGGTGCTGGGGGGGGGCATTAAAGCCTGTAAGGAAGATTGCTGAACTGGCGAAGCCCCCACGCTTCTAGTAACTTTAGATGATTTGGCAGCCATTTTCACCCTCTTAATTCTGTTGCGCACTTTCACTTTTAAAAGTCTCCACAAAATCTACTGAGTTAAAGTTCATATACTTGCTCTGACAACTTTTTTCTGTACAGCTCTGCCTGCATCCAAGTAATCCAAAGTTCACTCTCGTTGGCAGGGATGGTTGCTGCGTCCTGCTCTGCTCCAAAGCCCTGGAGCAGAGGCATCCTGAAGTCCGGAGCAAACTCAGGCTTCGGGGGGGCTCAATCCTTCAACCACCAGAGTTTCAACTCTGGCGGTCTGGGAGAGCTCTACCCCTGCCTCGGCGCTCACCCCCTCCTCTTCTCCCGAGGAGCGGGCTTCCGAGCCGCCAAACAGCTGATTGTCGCTGTTTTTGGCGGCTCTACAGAAACAACGGGGCTGACAACCGAAATGGCTGCCGGCAACGGAGCGTTGCCACCCAGAAGCCCATTTTTTTTTCTCTTTAAGCTGGCTCAGGCATTTCATGTGTTGCAATTTGAGACTGAAAAGCTCCAGCAATTGCAAAAAGTTTTAGTTTTAAATTAAGCCTGTTTACCTTCAAAGAAAACTTTCTAAAAGCCATAGAAAGACTCAATTAAAGGGGGTAAAACTAATTACATTTGTTTAAAGGGATTAAATCTTTCCTGTTGTCTTTTTTTTCCCTCTTCCCCCACCCAAACCACCTCCTTTTATAGTTTCTCCTCTCCTCTCCTCCCCCGTTTTTTCTTCAGTTCACCTCCAGCTCTGAGCTGCTTCTGGAAGTGCCAATCAGCTGGAGCCAATCAGCTGGAGCCCTGCCAGCTCCTGGGACTTCTGCCCAGCCCTGACAGTCCTTCAACTGCAACTGGCTCTCCCTCTCCCTCTCACTCAGGCTTGGCTCACTTAGGCTCATTCCCCTCCCCTGCCACACTTGGCTAGCAGTCGCGTCCTGACAGGTTGGAGTCACACTGTTGATACATTCATTCATTCATTCATTCATTCATTCATTCATTCATTCATTTATTATATTTACGTCCTGCCTGACTCACTCTGAAAAACAACTCTGGTCTCAAATTACCTGCTTCAAATGCAAGTGCCTTTGGCAAATTTATCCCCAGCATTTGTTTAAAAAATGGTTCAAATTGTAAGTAATCTTCACAAGCAATACTCTCCACAGCTCCAAGAAGAACTTGGCTCCAGAATCCTTGCTGTTGCTGACTCGTGTTTGATTCTTTGCTTGACACCTGTGAGCTAACAGCAAAGCGGCTACGTTCTGGGTTTTCACTGTGTTCCTGGTGGATTCATCCATCGTGAACTTTGCCGAGTTTGAGAGCTTGTTTTATTCCTGGAGCATTGCTGCTCCCTTGGACTCGCCTTGACGGGATAGGTGTGCTGGTGTAATGACCTAGGGCATGGCACAGAGGCAACACAGTCAGCTGGCAATTCAGACTGCCCCTTTATTGCTCCAAATGCTCCCCAAATGCTCCCACAATTCTGGCAAGTCCCAGAGCAAGTAAACACAGACACACACACACAGACACACAGACACACACACACATCTTCAGCAGCCTCTGTCTGCAAATAGTTTGAAAAGTTTTTCACTCTCTCAGGCAAAGTGTATGTATGGAACAAGCAGTCTTCTTTCAGGTTTCAACTCACAGATGCTAGATTAAAACAGCAATTTACTCAAGGCCAAGGAGATAACAAAGAAATAAACATACTTCAAAATCTAACTAGTCTGTGGAAATACAAGCTTGCCTGAGTAGTTTCAGAAGAGAAGCCACAATTCAGTCTAAGATTTGGAGCACCACATCAAGTTTGTCAGCCAGTGCAATGGTCAGAGTGTCAAAGTTTACAAGTAGAAATCACAACACAGAACAGGAGATCAGAGGATTGTTCCAACATCGGCAATGGCACACAAACCTCCAATAATTCAGCATTTGTTCCTGACAAATGTCCCTCCCCACAGTTATTCCCTTGGAATGGTTCACAGCCACTGAGGAGCCCATGGACCTATGAGTCAGTATTCACCAGGCGTGGCAACAGGATCCATTTGTGGTGGCTTGTCGCAGGTTGGCTAGCAACAGGAGAAATGAGACACCTTGGAGTTACACAGAGGACCTGTTGCATTTTAGAGATCTCATCTACGTTCCTGAGGGACCCTCCCCTGAGACAATGTCATGACAGCCCAGCATTGGGCCACTTCGGGGTCTTCAAGACATTGCACCTGATCTCTTGGATGTTCTGGTGGCAGGGGCTCCAGTATGATGTGTCAAGATACATGGTGTCATGCGTGCAATGTCAGCAGGCTAAATATGCCACCAGTGCACCCCCTGGTCTGTTACAGCTGTTGCCCACACTGGAGAGACTGTGGGGGCAGTCTTGTTGGATATCATTAGGGATTTGCCCCCACTGAAGGGTGCCACCATGATACTAGTGGTCGTGGACATGCTCACAAAGATGGCCCATGTGCAGATCTCCCTACCACAGATGGCCCATCTGTTTATTGCCCATATGTTCTGGCTGAATGGTCTACCAGACTAGGTAGTGTCCGACCAGGGTGTGCAGTTCACGGTGTGCTTCTGGCAGACACTATTAACAGAACTGAAGGTCCAGGTGTGACTCTCTTTGGCCCATTACCTGGAAACTGATGGGGGCATGGAGAGAATGAACACCATCCTGGAACAGTACTTCCAATGTTTCAGCAACCAGCAGCAGGACAATTGGGCAGAGGTGCTGGTGTTGGTGGAGTTCACCTATAATAACTCTAGTACTCCTCAACCAGAGTGTCCCCATTATTCACAAATAGAATAGAATAGAGCTGGAAGGGAAGTGGGAGGTTCCTGGGGATACTCAGGCATCAGAACAAAGTCTCAATCAGTAGCTATTTTAAAGGGAATAAACCCAGTGCTACTGTGTACTGTATTGTATGCCACTTTGGCGAAAGTTAGTCTGTTGGTAATTAATGTAGCATCTGAGGTATTGTTCTACCATTGCGTTCTCACATTCTGCTGATCCATTTGTACTTGGATGAAAAGCAGATGAAAGCCCCTGGGTGGACCCAATCAGTTTTACAAACTCCCTCCAGAATTTTGTAATGAATTGAACAACACCCCCCTCCCTCGTCCAATATAATTCTTTTTAGGGCTCCATAGAGTCAATAGATGTGCTTCAAAAATAGCTTGGCTAGTTTTGGGGCAGACAGAATCCTCGAACAAGCAATGAAATTTTTTTTTTTTTTTTAATTCCATTTATATCCCGCCCTTCTCCGAAGACTCAGGGCGGCTTACAAGCTTAGCAGTAGCCTTCATTCTATGTATATGCCTGCTTGTTACGGCTTTCACACACACCCCTCAAGCGGCATTATTACAAAGTCAGCTTATTACCCCCAACAATCTGGGTCCTCATTTTACCTACCTCGGAAGGATGGAAGGCTGAGTCAACCTTGAGCCTGGTGGGATGCGAACCTGCACTAATTGCAGGCAGCTGGTCTTACTTAAGGAGGCATTAGCCCACTGCTCCACCAAGGCTCCACCAAATGAGCTTGCTTTGAAAAAAAGGTCAATGACAGTCCAGATTACTGTGTTTCCCCCGCCCTTGGGCAATTCCACAATAAAATCTATGGCTATCTCTTCCCAGGGTTGGGAAGGATCTGCTACTTGCTGCAACAGACCAGGAGGTTTAGCAGGGCTGGTTTTTTATTTATTTATTTGTGGTCACAGACCAAAGTACAACAAAAGAAAAACATGGGGAAAGTAAAATCATAGACAATTGGACACCAGAAGCCTTGGTTGAAGGGAATTACAACGTTCTCCTCTAATAGTTACAGCTCTGACTTAAAAGAAGTGATGTATGAGGAGCCATCCCCTGGACAATAGAAGACCAAATTACAGTTTACCAGGGCATTTTTTCATAGCTGTACAGGTAGCCACGTTTTTTACATAACTTTCAATGTGTTTTTTCTTTTTTTAAATGTTTTATTGATTTTTTAAAATTACAATCTTTAGTGCTTAGTAAACAACATGTTGTCTGGTTTCATATATTTAACATTAACTTCTTCAACATAAATCTGTTCAGTACTGCACAATCCAGTATTTTTTCCCTGATCCTCCTTTCTTCCCCATATTTTTTCCATTTTCCTCTCATTACACAGTTATAATTCTTAGTACTATTGATGTATACATAGTTACATATAAACATCTTCATCATATTTTACTTTGTTGTTGTTGTTAGTTGAGAAGTTGTGTCCGACCCATCGCTACCCCATGGAGTACGTTCCTCCAGGCCTTCCTGCCCTCTACCATCTTCTGGAGTCCATTTAGGCTCACGCCTACTGCTTCAGTGACTCCATCCAGCCACCTCATTCTCTGTCATCATATTTTATTAATATTATACAAATAACAATAATCAATTCATAAATCATAAAAATCCTATTTTTCATGCACTGTTAAAGTTTGATTTTCCATCAATATTTGAAGTATCCTTGTCAGTTATAATTTTCTCAATATTAATTACACTTATATAGCTAAAGGTTTTATTCATACTAGTCCCCTTATTTTCATAAAAATGCTATTTTAATTCTAAATCATATTTTTCATTATAAAAATCTAGTCATATCTAAGGGTCATCCATTCTTTTAATCACATTCAACTAGGTATTTAAACAGATAATGCCCCCTCTAATAGGTCAAATCTTCTGTTTCTTAAATCTAACTCTTTCTTTCTTTGCCAAGCAGCTTTCCAAACCAAGCTAATTAAATCACCCAGGAATTTTCTATTTCTGTGAAAGCTGCTTGGCATAAGGGAAACAATTTAGGTATGGTATTATGTATTGGGCTTGTGGTATCACAACAGCCCCTCCACAGGCTGATTGATAAAAAAAAAGCCCCTTGGAAATGGACTAACTTACACAAAAAAAGTTTCCAGGATCTGAAAGCCCTTCTATCTGAAAAGTCCACTGTAACTCACTACATAGAGTCTAAACCTGTAGGTCTTGCATGTGATGCATCTCCCTATGGGGTGGGGGCAGTCTTAAGCCATATGGAGAAAAATGGGAAACAGCTTTCTATTGCGTTTTATTCTAGACTTTATCTTCTGCTGAGCGCAATTATGCACAGATTGATAAAGAAGCCTTGGCCATAGTGGCTGGAGTTAAGAAATTTCATGATTATTTATATGGCAGGGATTTCACTGTCTACACTGATCACAAACCTTTTTTGGGGTTGTTCACAACAGACAAACAAACTCCCCACATACTATCTCCAAGAATGCTGAGATGGTCTATATTTTTGTCTGCATAAAATTTTAAGTTAATTCATAAACGAGGGAAGGAAATAGGCCATGCAGATGGCCTCAGCAGACTACCACTGCCACTAAGGGATCCTGATCCAGCTCCTGTGGCTAAAATATTGTCCATTCAGAACTTACCTGAGTTTCCCCTCCACGCAGGGGATATTGCTGCTGAAACTGCCACAGATAAAATTCTGAGCAGAGTGTTGTCATGGGTATACACAGGTTGGTTGGAAAAAAGTCCAGGCTCTGAATTTCAAAGTTATTTTGTCAGGAGACATGAGTTGTCTGCACTCAAGGGCTGCATTTTATGGGGCAACAGAGTCATTATCCCCACTTCATTGAGGAACAGAGTCTTACACATGAAGGCCATCCAGGCATTGTAAGAATGAAAGCCTTAGCTAGAAGCTACCTTTGGTGGCCTGGCCTGGATAAGGCTGTAGAGGAGCAAGTTCATGGTTGCTATACATGCCAGCAATCTAGGCCTGAAATGCCTCAGGCCCCAGTTCACCGGTGGGAAGAAACGCATACCCCCTCTGGTCCAGGATTCACATAGACTACGCTGGGCCTTTTCAAGATCAGCTTTTCCTGATAGCCACTCAAAATGGCTGGAAGTAGTTCCAGTTCCTAATATGACTAGTGCTAGGACCATCCAGGTGCTGAGAAAACTCTTTGCAACACATGGGTTGCCTGACGTTTTAGTTTCTGATAATGGGGCTCAATTCACTGCTGCTGAGTTTCGGGCTTTTCTTAGAGCTAACCTCATCAGACATGCTACATCTGCACCGTTTCATCCTTCTTTGAATGGACAAGCCGAACGCATGGTGAGGACAACAAAGGAGGCACTCAAGCGTATTATCACAGGTGACTGACATCATAGATTGGCAGATTTTTTGCTCTGACAGCATTCTACGCCCTGCACTGCTACAGGTAAAGGTCCTGCTGAGCTACGTTGGGGAAGGCGTTTAATTACTAAACTGGACAGGTTGCATCCAGACAGAGTGGCATAAGAAGCCTCTAGACCAGACTTCCGGGTGGCAAGGCTCCGTCGATGGCGGCCATTTCGGCCATCAGCCCCGCTGTTTTCCGTTAGAGCCACTAAAAACAGCGACGATCAGCTGTTTGGCGGCTCGGAAACCCGATTCTCGGGAGAAGAGAGGGGGTGAGCTCCCCTAGAACACCAGAGTTTAAACTCTGGTGGTTGAAGAGTGTGAGCCCCCCGAAGCCTGAGTTTGCTCCGGACTCCGGGACGCCTCTGCTCCAAGGCTTTGGAGCAGAGCAGGATGCTGCAATCATCCCTGCTATCGATAATTAATTGTGGATTACTTGGATGCAGGCAGAGCTGTGCAGGAGAATGCTGTAATAGCAAGCATTTAAACTTTAACTCTGAATACTTTGAGAGAAAAAGTTGCAAGCGGTGTGGAAAGTGAAAGTGCGTAATAGAAATTAGCTGGGTGTTAAGATTGCTTCTAAATCAACTAAAGTTCCTAGAAGTGCTGGTGCTTTGCCGGTTCAGCATTCTTCATTACAGGCTTTGATGCCTCCTCCTGTGGCATCCATACCTGCACCAGTTTTAACAATAAAAGATTTGCAAGATGCTTTACAAGATGCTTTAAAACACAATCCCAACAAATAGCTGAACTTATTGAGGAGAAGAATACTGAAATAAGAGCAGACATTTTGGCTGCATTTAAAGGGCTCACAGTTTGTATTGAGCGTTTGGATGATCAGTCAAAACAATATGAGATTAGATGCTAAAATGTTGGATGCTGAAAATGTGACAGAAAAGATTGAGGATGATGTAGTTATGATACAATACAGTGACATGGAATTTGCTATGAGGATCAGAGGTTTGAAAGAAGATCCTAAGGAAGAATTGAAAGAATTACTGGCACAGGCCCTTGAACCGGTTTTGAAGCGTCCAGCAAAAGATATTATGGGGGATATAGATAAAATATTTCGTGTTAACTCTTGGATTGCAAGACAAAGAGAGTTACCTAGAGATGTGGTGGTTTATTTTACAAAGAGAGCAATAACTCTTGGATTGCAAGACAAAGGCTGCTGCTTTATCATCAATTAGTGATTGGTTTAATTTAACACAAGGGAGATTATTAAATCTTGAGGATTATGATTTGTTATTTGGTTGGAATGCATATTTATTATATGATAAGAAGGTGGATAATGTTTTTAAGATACATATATTAAGGTATGCTCTGTTGCGAATATGGAAAAAATATAGACATAAGTTAAATTATAAAATACCAATTTGGGCAATACCTAAACATGCAATAGAAAATATAAATGTTGGATTTAAACATGATGTGATTACATACAAAGAAAATTTAAGGATAGAAAGGAACGTATGGCAATTAAAGCCATATAATATTTTAAAAGAAGAAAAGATTGTACAAACTTGGTTTCAGTATGGGCAGTTACAAGCAAGATGGAAAGAAGATCAGAAAGTTGATATTTCAATAACTGATGGAAATTTGGTAAAACAAATTAGAGATCAAGGCCAAGCACATATAAGAAGGATATATAATGCACTGATAGAAATTGACTCAGAAATGGAACTTGTTAAAGATTGTATGATAAAGTGGGCCCAGAACTTTCAGGAGGTTATAACAATGGATACTTGGGAAAAGATTTGGGTCAGAAACGTAAAATTCACACAGGCTTAAAATTTAAGAGAGAATTTTTATAAAATGTTTTATAGGTGGCACTTAGACCCTATAAAATTAGCAAGTATTTATCCGAACTGCCAGCCTAAATGTTGGAGGTGTGGTTGTGAGGATGCAACGTATTATCATATATGGTGGACTTGTAAAAAAGTCAAAGCTTTTTGGATTAAAATTTGGTGGAACATGCAGAAGATATTTAAGAAAAAAATAAGGTTTTCTCCACAGTTGTTTTTGTTGGGTATTATTACAGATTTTACTGTCATAGATACTAAATTGATGTTGAATCTAATTACGGCAGCAAGACTTTTAATAGCACAATATTGGAAGAAGGAGGAATTGCCTACTATAGAAGAGTGAAAGTTTCTAATTTGGTGGAAATGGCAAAGATTTCAGTATATTTGAAAGAACAATCGCAACAGAGATATACTGTGGAATGGAGAAGATGGATTGAATATATTCAGAATAAATATGGGACTAAAAAGTTTCATTTAGCATTTGAATAAGTATTAATTTTATATGATGTATTATTAGTCATTTATTATTTGTTAGTAATATAGTTATGTTTAAGGGGACTTAAAGTGCATTAGAATTTAATGTTTTATTTTAGCTCGTTAGCATATTTTAGCTTAAGTTTATAAAGTTTATGCCCTGTATTCAACT
This sequence comes from Daboia siamensis, assembly GCA_024449315.1. Lineage (NCBI taxonomy): Eukaryota > Metazoa > Chordata > Lepidosauria > Squamata > Viperidae > Daboia > Daboia siamensis. The sequence continues at coordinate 52,486 of JAKJMR010001003.1, forward strand.
GGGAAGTCGGGGGGGGGGGGGGAAGGGGGGGAAGGGGGGGGGGGGGGGGGGGGGG
>JAKJMR010001003.1:52640-87579 GCA_024449315.1 Daboia siamensis
GGGGGGGGGGGGGGGGGGGGGGGGGGGGGGGGGGGGGGGGGGGGGAGTTTTTCTTTTTAAAAATGTACTGTAAAACTTTTCAATAAAAAAAAAAGAAGCCTCTAGACCAAAACCCCCGAGGGGGCTGCAAATGAGCAATTGGGTTTGGGCCAGAAACTATGGGCCAGCGAATTTATGGGTTCCTGGCAAGTAACCAAGGCATCCGGACTCCTATCTTATGAAGTGGGGTTGGAAGGAGGGCGACTGGTTAGAAGACACATCGACCAACTCAAAAAGAGGTTTCCAGAAGGGTCACTAAGTGAGGACTGTGGCATAAGTCCCTCCCGAGGTCTTCAAACTGGTACCCAAGCCAGCCCACACCAGAACCACCAGGATTTTCCCTTCTCAGCGGAAGTTGATTCCAAGGAAGAACCTGGAAGCTCGGAAGTGCAACATGGAACCCCTGACCAGCTGAATCTCAGCAACCGCTGTGCCTACTCTGCAGAACAGACTGACTCTGGGGTGGGCCAACCTGGTGAGGCCAGCCAGAGCGTTTCAATCCCACTGGACAATGGAGCACAAGGGGACATGGGTCTACCCAGCCCCCTGGGTAAGCTGGTAGACCACAAAGTGAGGGGAACTCCAAGGCATTCCTCCAGGCCACACAAACCTCCAGCATATCTCACAGACTATATTGTAAAATAAAGTGATGTATAGTGTTGTGACAATTGTACCTACAGAAATTGGGACATTTTGAAACTGCCTGTAAGCATGTTGAGACGTTATTAAATCTCATTGTAGTCCTTACTACATTGGCAAGCCATTTTATTTATTTATTTATTTATTTATTTAGATTTATATACCGCCCTTTCCCAAAGGACTCAGGGCAGTTTACAGGATATTTAAAAGAAAATCAATACAAAAGTTAAAACAAATTTAAAAAGATTAAATGAAACCCTGAGAGAAAATAAAAACCCAGTTAAAATTAAAAAATTTTTAAAAAATAAAAACATAGGGTATTTTTTTTTGGGGGGGGGGGGGAAACTCTGCCCATCCACAATCCCTAAACAACTCCCACCTTCCTTCTTCCTCAATTTCTCTTTTTATTTTTTGTCTCCCAAGTTGTGACATCTCCCCTGACAACTCTATGTTTCATTTTTTAAAAATCTTCTTCCTTGACATCAGGTATATTTTGGAGACCTAAGGAGTAAAGGGTCTTTTGCATTTTCATTGTATTAGGTGAGTCTTGCAGTATTTTATTTGTATATGGCAGTCCATATTTTCCTTCTCCTATCTCCACCTCTAGGTCCATTTCCTATGCTTCATCCTTTGATTTCTGGTTTATTTGTTCATATTTTGTAGTCATTGTCTGGGAGCTTTCCAGTTGTAGCTTCAATTTGGAGATTTGCTCATTTATATCTAAGCTATTTTAGTCTCATTATGGTTTCTTTTTATGTCCTTTTTGTGTGCAACAATTGTTTGGTGAATTAGCTGTAGCATATTTCCTTCTGAAAGGTGTTTGTTTTTTCTTGAGGCATCATTCCTAGAAATCCTCTAGTACAGGGGTGTCAAACTCAATTTCTTTGAGGACCACTGTCAGGACCCACCCCAATCCACATCTTAGGAAAACAAAAACTCTTGGAGTCAGTTCTAGTCCAAACGGAATCTTTACTTGGTGGAGCAGTGGGCTAATGCCTCCTTAAGTAACACCAGCTGCCTGCAATTAGTGCAGGTTCGCATCCCACCAGGCTCAAGGTTGACTCAGCCTTCCATCCTTCTGAGGTAGGTAAAATGAAGACCCAGATTGTTCGGGGCAATAAGCTGACTTTCTAATAATGCCGCTTGGGTGTGTGTGTGAAAGCCCTAATAAGCAGGCATATACATAGAATGAAGGCTGCTGCTAAGCTTGTAAGCCGCCCTGAGTCTTCGGAGAAGGGCGGGATATAAATGGAATTAAAATAAAAATAAAAAAATAAAAAATACTTAGGACATGCTTGGTTGTGGGAATACAAGACAGGACTTAGTATTGTTTTACAAATTGAAATTTTATAAAGGGTACCCAGTTCAACCTCCCTTCCCTCAACCCCATTTAGTCAGTCCCCATCCTTCTACTTTGTGTCATCCCTTTTGTGGGGAAAAAAAAGGAACTTTGAATCTTTATGGTTATTGTCTTCTTCCTCTCCAGAATTAAAAGAAGACACAAGCCAGATGCCTTCCTCTCTAACCCTCCCTTTTGTTCCCCCCAGTTCAAAAGATTCCCTTGGCCTTTGAAATAACCTAAGGCAGGCTGAATCCACATATGCTCCTCCTTCCTCAGGAGATGGCAGAATCCAGGGGGGGGTGGGGTAATGTTTTAAACATACATTTATGAATTTGATATAAATTTATTCTGACATCCCGCTCTCCTTAAAAGAAAGTTATGTCCATCTGTAGGGAAAGAAAAGAAAAAAAAACATATAAAAATGTTAACTCAGTTTGTTCGGATATTCTGTATGAAATCTCTTAAGCAGCTTTGGTGCTTTAACATGTTTGCTGACCCATTTGTTTTCTGAAGATGGGAGGTGTTTCCAAGCCACTAAATATTGGGTCGTTCCATGATGTTTCCTGGAATCCAAAATTTCTTTCACCTCAAAATGTTGTTCCCCTTCCACCATGATGGGAGGTGGTGGTGGTGGGATTTTTGTTCATAGGGGAGATTGTTGTTCTCTCTTTATTAGGCTGCAGTGAAAAATTGGGTGTATTTGTCTAAGATTTTTAGGTAGTCCTAATTCAACTGTTACTGGGTTTATGATGCTTTTAATTGGAAAAGGTCCAATATAGTTTTTTTGCAGGGTTGGAGTGATTTAAGGTATTTTGTGGACAGATATACCATCTCTCCCACTTTGAACAGTATGGGATCGGCTCTTTTTCTGTCTGCCTGTGTTTTGTATGCTAGTCTAGCATCTGTTAACGCTTTTCTGACAATAGGCCAGGTGTATTGTAATTGAGCAATCCATTCCTTTAGTTCTGGAATTACCAGTTCTTTTGGGGTTAGTTCAGGTATGGGGTTGAAGCTTTGGCCTGTAGCTACTTGAAAAGGAGTGTAACCTGTGCTGGAGTGGACTGCATTATTATATGCCACTTCTGCGAAAGGCAGTAGGTCTGTCCAATTTTTCTGCTGAAAATTTACATAACATCTTAAATATTGCTCAAGTATTATATTTATATTTATTTGATTTATATACCGCCCTTCTCCCGAAGGACTCAGGGCAGTGTACAGGGCAATAAATATCAAATACAAGATACAAAAGTTAAAAAAAAAATTAAATAATTGTGCCCGATGCAATAAATTAATTAAAATCAATGTTAAAACCCCAAACCCATCAGACCAGGCCGGCTTGTTCGAATAAATAAGTTTTTAGTTCACGAGCGCATGAGTGACTGTACGCAAGGCACCCCGGTCCAGATAGGGCCGCAACTGGCGCACTAGGTGAACCTGGGCGAAGGCCCCCCTAGTCACAGCTCCTATATGATCTTCTAAAGAGAGCTGTGAATCTGGTGCGTTAGATCTCTCACATTGCCCGTTACCTTGAGGATGTCAATCCTTGGGTAGTTCCTAACAGGGATAAGAATTCCTTCCAAAATGCAGAGGTAAATTACACCCCTCTGTCAGATATGATGCGTAGTGGTGCCCCGTGCAATCTGTAAATATGCTGTACAAAACGTTTTGCTAATGCTTTTCCAGTTGGAATTTTTTGGGAAGGTATGAAATGAACTTGCTTATTTTTTATTTTTTTTATTTTAATCCCATTTATATCCCGCCCTTCTCCGAAGACTCAGGGCGGCTTACAAGCTTAGCAGTAGCTAAGAGAACAGATCTGTGACAGTCCAGACAACGGTGTTTCCATTGCTTTCTGGTAGTTCTACGATAAAGTCCATGGCTATTTCTTTCCATGGGGCTGAGGGATTCGCCACCGGTTGTAACAGTCCTGGCAATTTCCCTTGCAACCTCTTAGCCATCGCGCAAATTTGACAACTGCTCACATAGCTTTCTATGTCTTTTTTCATAGATGGCCACCAAAAGTGTAATGTTTTTACAAATCCAAAATGTCTTGCTGATTTTGTATCATGGCACAGTTGCAAGAAATTGATCCTCTGGGTGGTAGGTATGTATAACTTCTCACCCACCCAAGGTAACCCATCTTTAATTGTGCACACATGTTTATTTTTCTGGAACCATTCATTGCTTTCCAAGGACTTTCGGAATTCTATCCCGGTTTGGCTATTTACTTCCGCCTTCATTTTTACTTGTGCCCTGGTGGTAACTGGTGCTGCCAGTTGTTGTTCTGGTACAAATGGTTTAAAGTCAGTTACTCGTGTGCTGTTATATTGGGACATGCAAGATAATGCGTCTGCCAGGAAGTTCTTCCCCCCCGGCAAGTGTTTGAGAGTGAAATTGAATCCGTGAAAGTGTTGGGACCAGCGGGCTTGCTTAGGAGTGAGTTTCCTGGGCATCTTTAGTGCTTCTAAATTTTTGTGGTCTGTCCAGACCTGGAAAGGTATTTTATTCCCTTCCAAAAATTGTCGCCATGTTAATAATGACCACCTTAATGAGAATGCATCCTTCTCCCATATTGCCCACTGTTGTTCTGTTTCCATGAGTTTTCTGGATGTATATGCACAAGGTTGCAACGTCCTCTCATCATTTTCCTGTAATAATACAGCCCGGACTGCTACATCGCTCGCATCTGCCTGTATTACAAAAGGTTTGTCGGGATCAGGGTGTTTTAGTACAGGTTCAGCAGAAAAGAGTCTCTTTAGCCTCTCAAATGCTGCTTGACATTCCGTTGTCCACTTCAGAGGCTGACTGGGTTTCACTGGGGACACCCCCCCCCCTTCATTTTCAACGTCTGTGAGGGGCATGGCTATTTGGCCAAATGCGGGGATGAATTGGCGGTAGAAATTTGCAAACCCCAGGAAACTTTGCAATTGCTTCTGTGTGTGGGGGGGTTGCCCACTCTAATGCTGCCCTGACCTTCTCAGGGTCCATTTCAATGCCCTCTGGAGATATGCGTTATCCCAGGTAGTCGATTTTTTCCTGATAGAATTCACACTTCGATAATTTAGAATATAAGTGGGCAGCTTGCAACTTTTTCAGGACTGCTCTGACTAGTTTGATATGTTCCTCTTTGGTCTCTGTGAAGATAAGAATGTTGTCCAGGTAAACCAGGACCCCCTTATATAGGTGCTCCCTTAGCACATCATTAATTAATTGCATAAAGACTGCGGGGGGCCCTTGCAGTCCGAATGGCAATACTTTGAATTGGTAGCACCCCATTGAGCAGTTGAATGTAGTCTTCCATTCATCTCCTTCCTTAATCCTAATACGGTAATATGCTTCCCTCAGATCTAGTTTAGTAAAAATCCTTCCTTTCAATAGGTGGGATAGCATATCCTTCATTAGGGGTAGAGGGTACAGATTACATTCACTAATTGTGTTTAGATTTCTGTAATCTACACATAAGCGAAAAGAACCATCTTTCTTCTTCCTGAACAGGACTGGGGCGGCCACTTTGGGTTTGGCAGGCTCAATGAAACCTCTTTCTAAGTTTTTCTTTATGAATCTTTCCATTTCTGCCATTCCCCTTGGGCTCATGGCATACATCCTGGGTTTTGGGAGTTTTGCCCTGGGTTTGAATTCTATGGCGCAGTCTGTGGGGTGGTGGTGGTGGAGCTCATCTGCCCACTCCTCACTGAAAACCTCAGCAAGGTCCCTGTATTCCTCCAGTATCTCTGGTAACCCCTTCTCTTTCCCCACTGCTGCTGTCTCCTCCCGTCGGGTTGGGGGGTGCTTTGGGTGCATTTTCCTGCTCCCCCTTTGGGAAGTTGAGTTCTGCTGTCCTCCAGTTTATCCCGGGGTTCCATTTCTTCAGCCATTCCAGTCCTAAAATCACTGGGCATTCCATGCCTGAGGCCACTATAAAAGTTATGTCTTCCTCAAGAGACCCCAGGGACAGGTGAATTCATAAAGTGGCTAGGGTAGCTGGTCCCCCTCCTGCTATTGATCCATCTAATTGACTAAAGGAGATTGGTTGTTTTAGCCTCCTCTCTGGGATGCTCAGTCTCTCTACCAGCGTTAGGCTGATGAGGCAGCGGATGCAGCCAGTCTATCAGAGCTTTTATTTAGAAGGCTTTAGGCATAGAGGAAGCTAATATAGTCACTGTCTTAAGTATAGGTGGAAGGGGTCCACTTACCAATGGTTCTCCCTCTGAGCTGTCTTCCGAGGTGTCCACTGCCCCTGTGGTGTAGGCCGGAATCCAATCCCAGTTCGTGGCAGGAATTGTGGACTCTACAGCCCCTGTCCCCTTCATGGAAGATTCTTTTGGGTTGCCTTGGGGTTTCCCTAGTTTCTTGGGGTGTGATGACTCTGTTTTATGCTGGGGGCGTTTTGAGTGGCATTCTGTAGCGCGGTGACCCTCTCTCCTGCATTTGAAACAGCCTGTTGATTTTTTAGCTGTGGGCGGTGGGTTCTCCCTCTCACGTGTTGGCTCGGTTGGTGGGCGGCCCCATGGTTTCCCCCGATGGTGTCTCTTCACTAGGTCTATCTCCCCCTCCTCTGCCAGGACATACCAGTCATCGAGATGGTGTGGGTCTCCTTGAGGCAGGCAAGCATCATACAGGTCATAGTTTAGCCCGTCTTTGAAATGGCTAAAGGATGTCTTCTGGCCAGTTCAGCTTGCTGGCAATGGCTCGGAATTCTTGGGTGTATTCAGCCACCAGCCGTCTGCCCTGCCTGACAGTTTTGATTCTCTCCCAGGCTTTACGATCAGCCAAGGGATCTTCGAAACACTGCCTCAAGGATGCCATGAACTGGTTGAAATTGTTGAGTTCTGGGGTATTGGAGTCATGTAGGTTCACCACCCAGTCTGCAGCCGGTCCGTCCAGGGCAGATTGCACAATTTGGATGCGGGTTTTGTCTTCCATATAGCTAAAGACTTGGGTTAAGACAGGGGTCAGCAACTTGAAACAGTGAAAGAGCCACTCAGAACCGGTTCCCTCACAAAAGGAAAAACTGGGAACCACAAAAAATGTGTGCACATGTGTGTACATGCGCACATGCGCAGAACAGGGTTTGACTGAAGAGTGGAGCCAAGGCGAGATATGCACCTACCCTGCATATTTGAATTGATTGGTTGAACTCTTTTAGTCCCACTTTTTTTTTTTTTTGGACTACACATAGCAGAAGACTGGGAGCCACAGGAGATGGCTGAAAGAACCTCATGCGGCTCCAGAGCCGCGGGTTGCAGACCTGTGGGTTAAGAAAAACCCCAATCGTGATGGCTCCCTCTTGAATTTTGTTTCCAGGTGCGGGAGTCTTTGACTGGAGCGTTGTTTGTGCTGAGGACGGTCTCTCTCCTCATCCTGCTCCCCATCTGTGGTTCTGGGGGGAGTACTGCTGAGGCAGCGACTCCCGTTCTGTTGGACAGCCCCGGGGCTTCAGGTGCTGGATCCCCTTCGTTACCTCTCCAGTTGTGGCCCCAGGCGTTGCCTCGGTTGCATTTTTCAGCTGTCTCCTCCCTTAGTGAGCTCAGAGTTGCTTTCATCAGATCAATGGCTTTTTCCAGGATCCGCTCCTCCTCACTGGCATGCAGGGAGCTCTCCATCTCTTGCCTCCATTCCGGCTGGTGGTCGCTCTGTCTCAGAGTCACTTCACCCGATGCCTTTTCCCACTCATTTTTCCTTCCAATGCCCATCGACCACTGGGGGTTTTGGTCGTGCTGCTCCACCGCTTCTTCCCCGGGGAAATATGCTGCTTCAGTTTCCCATTGTCTCTGGGATTCCATTCGGGGGGAAGACTCCCTCTCCGTGGGGCTTCCCTCCTCTCTTGCTTTGTCGCCAGACATAATATTTGTTGCAAAGTCCCCCGGTAAGGTTTCTTCCTTCCAGGTTGACTTTCAGTGCAAGTCCTGTCTACTGTCAGGACCCACCCCAATCCACGGCTTAGGAAAACAAAAACTCTTGGAGTCAGTTCTAGTCCAAAAGGAATCTTTACTAGGACATGCTTGGTTGTGGGAATACAAGACAGGACTTAGTATTGTTTTACAAATTGAAATTTTATAAAGGGTACCCTCAACCCCATTTGGTCAGCCCCCATCCTTCTACTTTGTGTTATCCCTTTTGTGGGGGGGGGGGGAAAGGAACTTTGAATCTTCGAATCTTCTTCCTCTCCAGAATTAAAAGAAGACACAAGCCAGATGCCTTCTTCTCTAACCCTCCCTTTTGTTCCCCCCAGTTCAAAAGGTTCCCTTGGCCTTTGAAATAACCTAAGGCAGGCTGAATCCACATATGCTCCTCCTTCCTCGGGAGATGGCAGAATCCATGGGGGGGGGGATAATATTTTAAACATACATTTATGAATGTGATATAAATGGATTCCCTTCTCCTATCTCCATCTCTAGGTCCATTTCCTATGCTTCATCCTTTGATTTCTTTGTTCATTTGTTTATATTTATTTGTTCATATTTTGTAGTCATTGTCTGGGAGCTTTCCAGTTGTAGCTTCAATTTGGAGATTTGCTATTTTAGTCTCATTATGGTTTCTTTTTATGTCCTCTTTGTATGCAACAATTGTTTGATGAATTAGCTGTAGCATATTTCCTTCTGAAGGATCTTTGTTTTTTCTTGAGGCATCATTCCTAGAAATCTTCTAGTACAGGGGTGTCAAACTCAATTTCATTGAGCAGCACATCAGCATTGTGGTTGCCCTCAGGGGGCCGGGTGGGTATGTCCAGGGTGGGCATGGCCTACAGGGTGGGTGTGGCTAGAGTGGGTGTGGCCTACTGGGTGGGCATGGCCAGCTCTACATCATTGGCATCAAGGGTGCCTATGGGGGCCTGGGCAGGAGTGGGACAGATCTGAGGGTCTCTGGCAGAAGGAGGGTCTCTGGGCCAGGGCCAAGGCAGTTCCCTCACTGTTTCCAGGATGGCTTCGTGGGCCACATGAAACCACTTCACGGGCCGGATCTAGCCCCTGGGCCTTGTGTTTGACATGTCTGCTCTAGTATCACCAGTCTCAGTCAGAGTGGAACAAAGTTTCCTCTAGTTTTCTGGTCTTTATATGTAGCCTAATCCAGTCCTAATGGCAAGATTTTATAGTGATCCTTTGTCTCAGATATCCTAAAAATTGTCAGTCCAGCAAGCTTGTAATTCACAATGTTCAAAATGTTCAACCTCCCGGAAAACAGCTCAAAAGTCTCTCCCAGCCAGATGTATTCAAAAGTCATTTTTTTCTTTCTCTCCCACTAGCTCTTGAGATTAAAAGTCCAAGCTCGGTAGGTTAGTGGGGAACTTAGGAATTCCGGTGAGGAGGCTGAAGAAACCAAACTTTTTCAGTCAATTGGATGGGTCCATAGCAGGGGGGATGCCTGCCACCCTAGCAAGGCAACCAGTTCAACTCACCCCTAGGAGACCACATAGAGACTATAACATTTGTGGTAACCCCTGCATGGAATGCCCCATAATTCTGGGCATGGCATGGCTGACCAAGTGGAACCTGTGGGTGGACTGGAGAATGGCAGAAGTCAGATTACTGAAAGGGGAGCCAACCAAGATACCAGCCCAGTCCCCAAAAGGGGAAAACGTGCCTGAGAAAGCTGCATTGGGGGGAGAAAAGGAACTGCCTGAAATACCAGAGGAGTATAGAGACCTGGCTGAAGTATTCAACAAGGAAAAGTCCGATGAACTGCTGCCTCACCAGCCTACAGACTGGGCAATAGAAATCAGACTGGGCATGAAACTTCCCAAGCCTAGATTGTATTTCATGAGCCTGCAAGAATTGGAGGAGATTCAGAAATTCATAGATAAAAATTTAGAAAGGAGTTTTATCCAGCCGGCAAAGCCTAAAACTGCCACCCCTGTACTGTTTCAAGAGAAAAAAGATGGGACTCTTTGCCTCTGCATCAACTATAGAGCTTTAAAGCGAAAGCAATCTAGACACACAAAAAACTTCATCCTTCCCTGGTTGATAGGATTATTCCAAGGGTGTCAAACTTGCAATGTTATGTGACATTTTGCAATATATCATGACTTTTTTTTCCATTGCCAGCAATGGGGTGGGTGCGGTTTTGCCATGACACATCCGGCCCATGGGCCGGCAGTTTGACACCCCTGGATTAATCAATCCTCCTGACAGGAAAAACCAGGCTAGGAAATTAAGAACAAACTTCTTACAAATCTCATCGACTTAAAATAGAAAGAAAGAGTATAAATTGTACCATGTATTTAGGTGATTTTTACTAGCTACCCATTGCTGAGTCACCTCTCTGTCTGGCTTCTGTAATAAAATCCACTTTTTGGCAGCTTGCTTCGCTCAGTGTCTATTTTTTTTGTCTGCGCTGAAAGCTTATTCCCAGCTGGAGAAAGGAACAAACCAGATTTTCTTCTCACAGGACCCAACCACCCCCAGCTATGTTTGCAAAAGCACTGACTTGGGGAGAGGGGGCAATTAGTTTTGCTATGGGGAAAGAATATCAGAGCTAAGGCAGCCAAGAGTCAGAAAAACAGCCAGATAAGAAATGAGCTCCCCAGAAGACCTTCCATGGAGGGGATAAAGTGTATCTGTGTACAAAGTATCTTAAGTTGAAATAGAGTTCCAAGAAGTTGGGCCTGAAATACATAGGTCAGTGATCCATAGTGAAACTTATTAACCCAGTGACAGTTGACTGAAACTGACAAGATGGTTGGGGGAAATGTATCCTGTATTTCATTGCAGTTTGCTGAAGCCATACAAGGAATCTACACTAAGGCCATTCAGATTGCAGCTCCCGCCCCAGTTGTTGTGGTGGGAGACGCATTATGAAGTTAAACGAATCCTCAATTCCAGAATCCACAAGGTGAAACTGCAGTAGTTAATTTCATGGGAGGGTTACCCAATGTCAGAATCCAGATGGATTGTAAGCCTGGATCGTTTAGTAAAGCGATTTCACACAAAGTATCCCTGAAAGCTGGGACCAGTGTGAGGGAAAGATTAGCAAGCATTGATGTGTATTCTTTTATTTTCCAGGTTCTCTTTTCTTCCTAGGGGGGAGACCTGTCAAGCTATGAACCCCACTGTCTTTAGGACTGCTGCGTGCTTCTGGCTTGACCACAGAGTGGGGAGGGAGACTGGGAGAAATTTGGATCCACAGTTGTTCTTATCATATGAGAGAGTTGGAACTGTGGAAGGGTTGTTTTGGCCAACCAAAGTTTCTTCTCCTAACAATTATTGGTAGATGTCTTGGACAATGTGACCCAAACAGTCAGAGAGGAGAGGAGGAGATTCCATCTTTTAACTAACTAGCTTCCTGACATTTCTTCACTTTCATCCTGCAGGTTTGATACTGCCAATAAAGTTTACATTAGAGAATGAAATGGCTTTGGTGTCCTTATGAGTTGGGCATTTTAGCCAGACCATGACATGGGGCAAAACTTTATGCACATTTTTTTGTCTGTATGAAGAAACAATGATTTATGAACTCCTCTTACCTAGTGATGAAAGCAGTTTGTAAGGGTGAATGACTGCCGTAGTGCTGCAACATTAGTAACTTTGAGACTGGTGTCGTAAGTACTTGGTGGAGGGGTTATTTTAAAGGGGTGCTAAGTGAACTGTCGTAACTTGAGGATTACCTCAGTTTTTACCTTAATTTTATCACAAGTATGTCTTCCGCTACACAGCTTTGCAGGCTCTGAACATAGATCTATTTTCAAACCCAACATATGTCTATTTTACTCACAAATCCAAGCACGAAGGAAGGCTCAGCTAATCTCAATGTATACATGGTTGTACTTTGACAATAAAGGTTCATTCATTCATCAGGAGAAAAAGTGTTTTTTATACTTTAAAAAACAATGGAAAACAATTTCCACTGGAGAAAACTTCATATAGATACAATCTATCCATATACAGTATCTGTTTTTGAAAAAAAAAAAACTTTCAATTGTGGATAAAGGGCTGTTTTTAAGACAGAACGATTGACAAACTTAATTGGCCCAGTAGTGGGAAAGAACTATTATCGTAAAATGTTCGTTTATGAGGCAACTGGACATTTTTGTTTTTCTTTGAAGACATTTTGCTTCTCATCCAAGAAGCTTCTTCAGCTCTGACTAGATGGTGGGGAATGGAAGGATTTATACTCCTTGCAGACAGGTGGTCATTTACATTCTTTTAGAGAGTCATTGAGGCTACCTGGAGGTTTATCTGTGTCATCAGGGTCACCTGAGTAATGCAAATAGCAGTGGAGCTTTCTTGGAACTGTTGAAAGGACTGTGCTGTAGACTGAAGATAGATGATGTCGTATCCCTCCCCCTCTGTTGAGAGAGGGCTGTTCAGTTTTTGACATAGATGGCCTCTTTGATCCCTCCTTCAAACCAGCAGACTTTGCTGTCTTTAGGAGAGTGACCTTCGTCTTTTAAATGCAGTTAGACTGCTGAAATCTTGTCCTGATGGGTTTGTTCTACTATGTTGTGCCATGCATTTTATGAACAGCACTTACTGCTTTACAGTTCTTTACAGCCCTCTCTAAGCAGTTTACAGAGTCAGCATATTGGCCCCAAAAATCTGGGTCCTCAGTTTAATGACCTCAGAAGGATGGAAGGTTGAGTCAACCTTGAGCCGATGAGAATTGAACTGCTGAATTGCTGAACTGCTGGTAACCTGCAGTACTGCATTCTAACCCCTGAGCCACCACGGCTCTTGAAGTAGTTGTTTTGTTTCTCCAATGTACATATCTGCACATGGCTCGCTGCATATACCACGTTGCTCAATTTGTGTTTGGGTGTTTTATCCTTGGGGTGGACAAGCTTCTGCCTTAGTGTATTCTTGGGTTTCAAATGTGCATGTATGTTGTGTTTGCCAACGATCCTCCTGATCCCACAAGTTCTGAGGGCTTCCTTGATGTGTTTTAGTTCTTTTTCTTTCCCATCACTGTTGGTAGGCAGGTCTTCAGCTTGGTGGTGTAGGGTTCTGATAACTCCCATTCTGATAATTTCCCATTATGGAGTTTCCCTATAACAGACAAAGAAGAAAACAATAAACAAAGCAATGTTGTCATTCCATACATTGCAGAAATATTGGAAAAGCTCAGGAGGATCTTCAGCCAACACGAGATATGTGCACACTTGAAACCCAAGAATACACAAAGGCAGAAGCTTGTCCACCCCAAGAATAAAACACCCAGACACAAACTGAGCAACATGGTACATGCAGTACAATGCAGTGAGCCATTTGCTGATCTGTACATTGGGGAAACAAAGCAACCACTTCAAAAACACATGGCAAAACATAGTAGAACAAACCCATCAGGACAAGATTCAGCAGTCCATCTACATTTAAAAGATAAAGGCCACTCTTTTGAAGACAGCAAAGTTCACATTTTGGACAGAGAGGACCACTGGTTTGAAAGAGGGGTCAAAGAGGCCATCTATATCGAAACTGAACAAACCTCGTATTTCTCCCCCCCACACCCCATCTTCTAGTTGCCCATAAGTTGAGAGGGAATGCCTAGTAAGAAAGCAATTGGTTATATTGTGATAGATAGCAGATAGGCAGAATAAACAAAGGTTACATTTAATGGAGGAAATGAAAGCCATAAAGCCCTATGCCTGTTCCTCTTGGGAATGGCAGAATCCAGGGGAAGATGAGATTTGGTTTTAGCTCAGAGGTGATAGTTAGAAATGAAATATAAATGGATTCTGAAAAGACCCTTATGTAAGGTCAGGATGATGGAAGCATATCTCTGGGAGGGAAGACGTTTCAAAGGGCAGGAGCCACAGTAGAGAAAGCCCTTCTCCTGGACACAAGAATTCCTTGACTGATAGGGCCCACAGCATGTCTCCTATGCTGGTGCAGTCAGCCCACTTGGGGGTGAGACAGTTCCTCAAACAACCTGGACCCGTGCCATGCAGGGATTTAAAGGTAATAAACCAACATCCCAAAAGCACACCAGCAGTCACATAGCAGTGGTGTAACATGGGCCACCTTAGGGGCCCAAATAACTCCTTGGATTACTGCATTCGGGACCAGCAGAAGCTTCCAAATGCTTAAGGTAGCCACTCATTTATATTTTGGATTGTAACTTGATTGGAATGCCTTGATCTAAGAATCCTCTGGCCACTTTTTTTCTATCTTGCTTTTCTAAAAATTTCTGCTGTTTCCCAGTTGAAGGGAAACACTGTCTAAAAGTGCAGCTTTTTTCCTTGGCTAGCTGGAGCTGGCAGATATGTTTGTGGATGTTTGGAACTTAGAATAGCAGAGTTAAGTTTCCATTCATTGCTTCTGGTCCTGCCCTCAGGTGCTTTGGAGAATAAGTTAACCTCCTCTTCTCAATGCAGCCCCTCAGATGTGCACTGAAGATGTTAGCTACTTTGGTAATGAACATCTGCAAAAAAATAACCCAGCTCAGAAAACACCAAGGACTATGCTGAGCTACATTCTCTTCTATCCAAGAATTCTTCTGCTTGATGTCCCAAGATACTCCCCATATTCTTATTTCTTTTGTTACGGGCCCCTTTTACTTTTAAAGGAAATAAATAAGGGTTATTCTTTTATAAATTGTATAAAATGTAACACCAATGAATTGTATACAGTGTAACACTAAGGTATGAGGCTAACTGTTTCCTGCCCAGGCAAAATGACTCACAAAGGGTAATCAGCAATGACTTACTAAAAGCTTCCGAGAGACAGGAACATCGGCCCAAAGTGGAAATCACAAGTAAACAAGATAAGATCGAGATAAGACCATAACGGATGGACGGAAATTGTCAAACAACTTCAAAGAATGACTTAAGCTTCTTAGTGGTGGCGTGTATCATGAAAGAGTATAAAATGCCTACTTTGAAACTTGCTCAGGGTGCTCTTTGAACCCAATCAATTTGGGAAGGGTCTAAGACAGACATGTCAAACACAAGGCCCAGGGGCTGGATCCAACCCGCAAAGTGGTTTCGTGTGGCCCGCAAAGCCATCCTGGAAACAGTGAGGGAATGGCCCCCACTGCCTTGGCCCTGGTCCAGAGACCCTCCTTCTGCCAGAGACCCTCAGATCTGTCCCACTCCTGACCAGGCCCCCATAGGCACCCATGATGCGAACCATGTAGAGCTGGCCATGCCCACCCAGTAGGCCATACGCACTCTAGCCATGCCCACCCAGTAGGCCACGCACACCCTGGCCATACCCACCCGGCCCCTTGAGAGCAATCGCAATGCTGATGCGGCCCTCAATGGAATTGAGTTTGACACCCCTGGTCTAAGAGGCCGCATTTGCAAACACTTTTTTATTATTTTCAATTTTCTTTTCAATAAATCTTTGTGGTTTTTTTGTTTTTTTATTGAAAAGTTTTACAATACATTTTTAACAAGAAAATTCCCTCCCTCCCCCTTCCCTCCCCATAACCCTACCTTACCCTCCCTTACCCTCCCCTCCCCTCCCCAGACTTCCCAGAGCTGAATACAGGGTATAAACTTTACAAACCTAACAAACAAAAATAAAACATTAAATTCTATCGCACTTTAACTCCCCTTAAACATAAATAACAAATACCAAATAACTAATAATACATCATATAAAACCTATACTTATTCAAATGCTAAATGAAACTTTTTAGTCCCATATTTATTCTGAATATATTCGATCCATCTTCTCCATTCCACAATATATCTCTGTTGCGATTGTTCTTTCAAATATGCTGAAATCTTTGCCATTTCCGCCAAGTTAGAAACTTTCAAAGTCCACTCTTCTATAGTCAGCAATTCCTCCTTCTTCCAATATTGTGCTACTAAAAGTCTTGCTGCCGTAATTAGATTCAACATCAATTTAGTATCTATAACAGTAAAATCTGTAATAATACCCAACAAAAACAACTGTGGAGAAAACCTTATCTTTTTCTTAAATATCTTCTGCATGTTCCACCAAATTGTAATCCAAAAAGCTTTGACTTT
The DNA here is from genome assembly GCA_024449315.1 of Daboia siamensis. Classification (NCBI taxonomy): domain Eukaryota; kingdom Metazoa; phylum Chordata; class Lepidosauria; order Squamata; family Viperidae; genus Daboia; species Daboia siamensis. The sequence continues at coordinate 68,567 of JAKJMR010001003.1, forward strand.
TTTACAAGTCCACCATATATGATAATATGTTGCATCCTCACAACCACACCTCCAACATTTAGGTTGACAGTTCGGATACATACTTGCTAATTTTTTAGGATCTAAATGCCACATAAAACATTTTATAAAAATTCTCTCTTAAATTTTGAGCCTCTGTAAATTTTACATTTCTGACCGAAATCTTTTCCCAAGTATCCATTGTTATAACCTCCTGAAAATTCTGGGGCCATTTTATCATACAATCTTTAACAAGTTCCGTTTCTGAGTCAATTTCTATCAATACATTATATATCCTTCTTATGTGCTTGACCTTGATCTTTAATTTGTTTTACCAAATTTCCATCAGTTATCGAAATACCAACTTTCCGATCTTCTTTCCATCTTGCTTGTAACTGCCCATACTGAAACCAAGTTTGTACAATCTTTTCTTCTTTTAAAATATTATATGGCTTTAATTGCCATACATTCCTTTCTATCCTTAAAATTTCTTTGTATGTAATCACATCATGTTTAAATCCAACATTTATATTTTCTATTGCATGTTTAGGTATTGCCCAAATTGGTATTTTGTAATTTAACTTATGTCTATATTTTTTCCAAACTCGCAACAGAGCATACCTTAATATAGGCATTTTAAGACCACCTCTTTCACGTATATCTTGCATTATCTTAAATTTAACTCTTGGTTTTTTCCCTGCCCAAACAAATTTATTAATACCTTTCTGCCATTCCTCCAAATTTGAATCCTTTTTAAGTATAGGTATCATTTAAAACAAAAATAAAAATTTTGGCAAAACATTCATTTTTACTGCTGCAATTCTTCCGAATAAGGATAATTGTAATTTTTTCCAACCATCTAGCTCTTTTTGTATTTTTAACCATAACAATTCATAATTATTTTTATATAATTTTACATTTGAAGCTGATATACCCCCAAATATTTAATCTTTTTAACTATTTCAAATCCCGTTAACTCTTCTAAGACAACCTTTTGTTCTACCATCATATTTTTAGACAATATTTTAGTTTTTTGCGTGTTTATCTTAAATCCTGAAACTTTCCCATATAACGTTATTATCTCCATCAATTCTACAACTGAGTAAGTTGGTTGACTTACTGTAATAACCAGGTCATCCGCAAACGCTCTCAATCTATAATCTTGATCTCTTATTTTAATTCCCTTAATTTTATTTGAGTCTCGTATTTTAATCAATAATATTTCCAATGTTAAAACAAGCAGCAAAGGTGACAACGGACACCCGTGTCTTGTACCCTTTTCAATATTACATGTTTCTGTCAAACTACCATTAACTACTATTTGAGCTGTTTGCTTCTGATATATTGCTCTAATAGATTGTAAAAAATTTTCCCCAAACTCCATTTTCTTCAATGCCTTAAATAAAAATTGCCAATCCAATTGATCAAAGGCTTTCTCAGCATCAAAAAAGATCAGCGCTGCAGGAACCTGGTTATTTCTATCCAAAAATTCCAATAAATCTACAATATGTCTCACATTATTCTTCATTTGTCTACCACTTATAAATCCAGTTTGGTCACTATGAATCATTTGCTGCATTAATCTATTTTCTAAGATTTTTGCAAATATCTTGTAATCAGTGTTTAAAAGCGATATTGGCCTATAGTTTTTGGCTTGGGTAGTATCTTGATCTTCCTTCGGAATCAGCGATATAAAGGCTGTTTTCCACGATGGAGGCACTTCTCCTCCCAATTGAATTGTCCTAAACAATTCTCTTAAAGGTTCCACCATTTCTGACTGTAAATCTTTATAACAGACGGCAGTCAAACCATCTGTTCCTGGTGCTTTCCCCACCTTTAATTGCTTAATTGCTTAAATAATTTCTTCATCATTTATCAATTGATTCATCCCTTCCCTTTGCTCTTGTGTAAGAACAGGGATATTAACTTTTCATAAATATCTATCTATCTCTAACATACAACTTAGAATAAAAAACAAAAGCCTTTTTAATAAAATTTTGCTGAAACACCACTTTACCCTTGTAATCTATTCTATCTATATTACGTGACCTTTGTTTCTTCCTTAAGAAATAAGCTAACCACCTACCCGGCTTATTAGCATTGCAAAAAGTATTGTGTTTAGCATACCGTAAATTGGTTGCCATTTGATCTGCCATCAACATATCAAACTGGCCTCTTAATAAAATAATTACCTCTTTAATCTTCCCATCAGATGGATTCAAAATTAAAGTCTTCTCTTTCCTCTTAATTTCCTCTTCTAATTCTTTTCGCCTATGTTCCTGTTTACGTCTATAATTATTCAAATATATTAACACTCCTCTCATATAAGCTTTACTTGCATCCCAAACCATTTCAATAGAAGTACTCTTGTTCATATTCATATTAAAAAATTCTTTCATCTGTTTTTTACACTCTTCCACATTTTCTTGATATCTAAACAAATTTTCATTAAGTCTCCAAGACCACCTGTCTCCATTGTCTTTTTCTATTTCCAACCATACTGGACTATGATCTGATATAGTTCTTGGACACATCTTAATCTTCTTAATCCTAGAAAAAAGATCATTAGTAATTAATACAAAATCAATCCTGGAGAAAGATTGATGCCTATCAGAAAAAAAGGTAAAGTCTTTTTCTTGCAAATTTCTTTCTCTCCAAACATCTCTCAATTCCAAATCATCTTTCATCTCAAAAAAATCTAAACTGAATCTGCCGTTTCCTTAATTCATCTGCCAAAAAAGCAAATTCTTTTCTTTTCCTTAAAATTCTTGGAGGAATCTCTTTCAGAATTAAAACTTCTTGCTCAGCAACTGTAAATCTATTGTTATAGAAGGCTTGGATAACCACATTTCTAATTGCTCTCTTTGTGAAATAAACCACCACATCTCTAGGTAACTTTCTTTGTCTTGCAATCCAAGAGTTAACACGAAATATTTTATCTATATCGCCCATAATATCTTCTGCTGGATGCTCCAAAACCAATTCAAGGGCCTGTGCCAGTAATTCTTTCAATTCTTCCTTAGGATCTTCTTTCAAACCTCTGATCCTCATAGCAAATTCCATGTCACTGTATTGCAACATTACTACATCATCATCAATCTTTTCCATCACATTTTCAGCATCCAGCATTTTAGCATCTAATCTCATATTGTTTTGACTGAGCTCTTCCACACGCTCATCCAGACGCTCAATACAAACTGCAAGCCCTTTAAATGCAGCCAAAATGTCTGCTCTTATTTCAGTATTCTTCTCCTCAATAAGTTCAGCTATTTGTTGGGATTGTGTTTTCAAAGCATCTTGTAAAGCATCTTGCAAATCTTTTATTGTTAATGCTGGTGCAGGTGCGGGTGCTACAGGAGGAGGCATCAAAGCCTGTAATGAAGAATGCTGAACTAGTATGGGCAATTACAGGAAAGATGGAAAGAGGACCAGAAAGCTGGCTTTTCGATTACTGATGAAAATTTGGTAAAACAAATTAGAGATCAAGGCCAAGCACATATTAAAAGGATATATAATGCATTGATAGAAATTGATTTAGAAACGGAACTTGTTAAAGATTGTATGATAAAATGGGCCCAGAACTTTCAAGAGGTTATAACAATGGATACTTGGGAAAAGATTTGGGTTAGAAGTGTAAAATTTACCCAGGCCCAAAATTTAAGAGAGAATTTTTATAAAATGTTTTATAGGTGGCACTTAGACCCTAGAAAATTAGCAAGTATGTATCCAAACTCTCAGCCTAAATGTTGGAGGTGTGGTTGTGAGGATGCAACGTATTTTCATATATGGTGGACTTGTAAAAAAGTTAAAGCTTTTTGGATTAAAATTTGGTGGAACATGCAAAAGATATTTAAGAAAAAGATAAGATTTTCTCCACAGTTGTTTTTATTGGGTATTGTTACAGATTTTACTGTTATAGAAATTAAATTGATGTTGAATCTAATTACGGCAGCGAGACTTTTAGTAGCACAATATTGGAAGAAGGAGGAATTGCCTTAGAAGAGTGGACTCTGAAAGTTTCTAATTTGGCGGAAATGGCAAAGATTTCAGCATATTTGAAAGAACAATCACAACAGAGATATATTGTGGAATGGAGAAGGTGGATTGAATATATTCAGACTAAATATGGGACTAAAAAGTTTCACTTAGCATTTGAATAGTTAGTGGATTTTTATGATGTATTACTAGTTAGTTGTTATTTTATTAATATTATGATTATGGAGAGTTAAAGTGTGAAAAAATAATTTAATGTTTTACTTTTGTTGTTAGCATATTCTAGCTTATGTTTGCATTGTTATACCCTGTATTCAGCTCTGAGAAGTCCGGGAGGGGGGAGGGGAGGGGAGGGGAGGGTGGGGGAGAGGGGAGGGGCAGGAGGGAGTTTTTTGTATGTAAAAATGTATTGTAAAACTTTTAAATAAAAAAAAGAATGCTGAACTGGCGAAGCACCATCACTTCTAGGAACTTTGGTTGATTTAGAAGCCATCTTAACACCAGTTAATTTCTATTACGCACTTTCACTTTCGGCACCGCTCGCAACTTTTTCTCTCAAAGTATTCAGAGTTAAAGTTCAAATACTTGCTATTACAGCATTCTCCTGCACAGTTCTTCCTGCATCCAAGTAATCTACAATTTATTTTCAATGGCAGGGATGGTTGCAGCATCCTGCTCTGCTCCAAAGCCTTGGAGCAGAGGCGTCCCGGAGTCTGGAGCAAACTCAGGTCTTCGGGGGGGGGGGCTCACACCTTTCAACCAGCAGAGTTAAGACTCTGGTGATCTAGGGGAGCTCTACCCCTACCTAAGCGCTCACACACCCCTCTTCTCCCGAGGAGCGGGTTTCCGAGCCGCCAAACAGCTGATCGTCGCTGGTTTTAGCGGCTCTACAGAAAGCAGGTCACACCCAGGAAGGGAGGCACCCCTGAGGGCGCACAAATCTGTGCAAGTATAGTATAGGCGAGCCATGGTTAATCCATGTGGTTCCAGCAAAAGGCAGACAGGTGGTAAATAAAGATGGAATAAATCAGAAACATCATTGAGGTGCAACACCACCAGTCCAGTTCCACTCTCACTCGAGCTGAATACCTCCAAAACAGGTCGGCAACTGTCTTCTCACCACGGCCACAGGGCTGATCTGGGAAGTGGGATGGAGTCCAAACCCAGGGGAAAAAAGCATATCCTCGCAGATCTCTCACCTCCGAAGAGGGTAGCAGATGATAAATCCAAGCCGCCCTCTCACAGCGACTCATCACCCCGGGTCCTTCTGAGTCATTGGGGGTCACAAGAGACAGGATGCACTAAGCAGCACAAAGGCCATTTGATGACATGGTTGGAGAGATGTCCTGGCTGCAAATAAAGTCCTTCTCCATATAGATGAAAGGGGCCAAGCGACAAGCAGGTACGACCCCAGGCAATGCCATGCTGACAGACCTGTGCCGGCACACCCCACCACGAAGGGGAGGGCCATGGCAGCCACAACTCCAGGGCACGGTTGGCGGGCCAATGCTAGCCAAAAACAGGCCAGCACACCGCCCCCAGCCACGAACTTGGCAGGCAGCCAAATCGACTCAAGTCCCTCAAAGGCAGCAAATCTTGACTGGCGTAGGGGTCCCCCACCTGGGTATCCTCCTCGCCGGCCTCCGATAGCTGCCTTAGGACAGGCGGGGGAAATAGGTTGAGGTCCCCCGCCGATCTTCCACCAGGCCCTACACTTGGCCTGGCTGGCCTCTCGGGACGTGAGCGATGCGAAGATGGCACATGCCGCCTGACAGCCAGCAGCAAAGTCCATTGCGCACACGCGCTCCCGGCCATCAGGAATCCACGCCAGAGCAAGCCACGGCATTCCGACTCATCTCCTTTGCTGCAGTTCTTCAAGCCACTCCAAGCCGCGGATCTAACAGCCCCGAAAATAAGCTGATCGGGGCGTTTCAAGCCATGGCTCTTCAGGCCTCAGCCATGGCCTCTCAACAGGCCGCTGCAGTTGCCAGGCCCCATTACGCCGATGCAGACGGCAGCGGCGCCGCAAAAAAAATGGCTGTGAAGCCATCTATCTGTCTCAGCCCTAGCACAGAGGCCAAAAAACAAATGCCTCCGTGGGGCTTCGCAGACTGCAGCTAGAGCTGAAACTCCTCATGGAGCTCAGCTGAGCACGTCCGCCATCATGGACATGCGCAAAAAAAAAAAAAAAAGTCCATTCAGGGGACATTGCTGCTGAAACTGCCACAGATAAAATACTTAGTAGAGTGTTCTCATGAGCATACACAGGCTGGTTAGATAAAAGTCCAGGCTCAGAATTTCAAAGCTATTTTATCAGGAGGCATGAGTTATCTGCACATAAAGGGTGCATTTTATGGGGAAACAGAGTCATAATTCCCAGGGATTGTCAGAATGACAGCTTTAGCTAGAAGCTACCTCTGGTGGCCTGACCTTGATAAGGACATTGAGGCTCAAGTCCATGGTTGTTATACATGCCAGCAATCTAGGCCTGAAATGCCACAGGCTCCGGTTCACAGGTGGGAGGAAATGCACACTCCCTGGTCCCGGGTTCACATAGACTACGCTGGTCCTTTTCAGGGACAGCTCTTCCTTATAGTAGTGGATAGCCACTCCAAATGGCTGGAAGTAATTCCAGTTCCTAACATGACTACTGCTAGGACCATCCAGGTGCTAGGAAAACTCTTTGCCACACATGGGTTGCCAGATGTCTTAGTTTCAGACAATGGGGCCCAATTCACTGCTGCTGAATTTCAGGCCTTCCTTAGAGCTAATCTCATCAGACATGCAACGTCTGCACCTTTTCATCCATCTTCAAGGTGAATGCATGGTGAGGACAATGAAGGAGGCACTGAAGCGCATTGTCACAGGTGACTGGCATCACAGATTGGCAGATTTTTTACTCTGCCAGCATTCTACACCCTGTACTGCCGCAGGCAAAAGTCCTGCAGAACTATATTGGAGGAGGCGATTGATCACTAAACTGGACAGGTTGCATCCAGATAGAGTGGCAGCAGAAGCCTCTCGACCAAAACCCCTGAGGGGGCTGCACATGGGCGATTGGGTTTGGGCCAGGAACTATGGTCATGGGAATCTGTGGGTTCCTGGTCAAATTACCAAGGCGTCCGGACCCCTATCTTATGAAGTGGGGTTGGAGGGAGGGTGAGTTATCAGACGACACATTGATCAGCTCAGGAAAGAGTTTCCAGAATGGCCACTAAGCAAGGACTGCAACATAAGTTTCTCCCAAGGTCCTCAAACTTGCGGCCAAGCCAGCCCTCACATGGACTACCAGGACTTTTCCTTCGTAACTGAGGTGGAACCAGAGGGAGAACTGGGGAGCTCTGGAGTGCAACATGGACCCCCTGAAGGAGCAAGTCAACCAAACTTCAGCAACCGCTGTGTCTACTCTGCCAAACAGTCTGACTCTGGGGTGGGCCAACCTGGAGGGGCCAGACAGAGTGCATCAAATCCCCTTGACTCAGGAGCACAAAGGGACACAAGTCTACCCAGCCCACTGGGTAAGCTGGTAGACCACAAAGTGATTGGAACTCCGAGACATTCCTCTAGGGCACACAAGCCTCCTTCATATCTTGCAGATTACGTTGTAAAATAAAGAGCTATATATTGTTGTAAATCCTGTTGCCACTATACTACAGAAACTAGTGCTATGATGTAACTGTTTTAAAGTACCATTTTGGTAGCGTATTCATTCAGACATTGTTTAATAACATTGTAGTCCACATTGTCTTTTTTATTATTATTATCACTTTTACTTTAGTGTGTTTGGATATTGAGTCTTGACAATTGTTGAGACTAATTGGTGTTATTATGGTCTGATCTAAGAGGGGAAGGATGTTATGTACTGGGCTTTTTGAGGGAATACCACCTGGGTTGCTGGAGCAGCTAGGCTCTCCAGCAACCCAGACTACAAGTCTCCTCTGCTGCAATTGGCTATTTCCAGGCAGCAATGGTTGATTCAAACCTATTGGCTGCCACCTAGGGGCTAGACTATATATTGCAGCTAGTTGCAGCCATTTCCCCCAATACAGTTCCAGCACGAAATAAGCAATGAGTTACCCTGTACTCCCTTCTGTCTTCATTCCTGCGCCAAAGAACCCACTATTTAACAAGAACCATAACAATGGAGATAAGATTGTAAGGGATGGATAGAAATTGAAGTTTCGTAGTGGTGGCGTGTATTGTGAAAAAGTATAAAATGCCTACTTTGAAACTTGCTCAGGGCGCTCTTTGAACCCAATCCAATTTGGGAAGGGTGTAAGAAGCCGTGTTTGCAAACGCTTTTCTTTTTTTATATTCAATTTTTTTTCAATAAATCTTTGTTTTTGTTAACCAGACTTATCTTCCAGTTCTGATTTATCAGATTTTGGGTTTTTAAATCTCACACTCTGCATAGAATGTTTTGTATTTTGTGTAACCATCCTAACACAGGTTCCTGGATTCTCTCACACCCGTTTCACGCACAATGTGAACGCAAATGACCATATGGGAGCGCAGTACAATTTCCACCAGGTCACTATGCCCGTCTCAATAGGATTTATTTCTTTAGTCACTTCCCATAAAAGGCAAATTAATAGCAATCGCCCAATCGACAGAAGCGGCCTAGCCCAGGGACCATCAGCAACAGCCTAAGCCCGAGGAAAAAAGCCATGTTGGCGCGGGTGCATTCTCTCCCGAGGACCTATATTTACGACTCGCCTTCTGGGAGTTGTAGTTCTCAATCTCTCTTCACCAATGCAGGTAGACAAACAGAAAGACTCGATATTCCATCACGCCAAAGGAGGGACGGGACGGGAAAAAGCGCAAGGGGCGGAGCTTGGCGAGTATAGGGCGCGAACCTCCGAAGCAGAGGGCGAGCCAATACATAGACGCGGGTACCCTGGGAGTTGTAGTGCTCTCGGGGAAGACGCTCACGGAAGCCCGTGGATCCTGGATCAAGAAAAACTACACTTCCCATCGGACGTAATAGCTTGCCTTTGTTCTGATGCGCGCGCAGAGCATCCGGGCCTACTGCAGCTGTGGAGTTGGATCGTGAGGCGACGAAAGGCAGGCGAGAGCGGACCGCGCCTCGGCGGTAAGTGAGAGGCCGCAGGCTCCTCTTTCTCATACCCCTTAATCTTGGACTTTCCGAAGTGCGCGGGGACCGGGATTTGGCGTGGCCTTCCGCTGCGCGGCTGGAGGACGTCAGGGAAGGCCTGGCGCATGGGGGAGGGGCTCTCGGGGAACTCGTGGAGCGTAGGCCTTCTGTCGGCCCGGCGCCTCTCCCCCTCCCCTCCCGCGGGCGGAGAAGATACTCGGGCTGAGGCGCTGACGGGCGCGGACTCGCCAGGCCTGGTCGCTCGGTGGGAGGGCCTCCCAGGGCGGCGGGGGGGGCGAGCGAGGAAAGGAACCGGCAGCGTGAGTGCAACGTTTCCCGGCTGCGCGCGCGCCCCAAGCCGAGGGCCTCCCTCGCTTGTTCGGAGGGCCTCAGCTAAAATTCGGTTGGCAGCGCCAGAACCGGGCGGACGGTGGCTGCAGCCGAGCTCCTTCGGCTCCAGCCGGCGTGGCCTTCCTTGTGCTGGGCGTCCTAGCCTCGTAACGCGGCTTCTGAGGTCGCCCGCTGGTTAGCTCGACCTCCCCAGGCGGCCCCCACGCTGGGCGGGCGCGGCGGCCCCGGAATGCCGCAGCTCGCCGCCTTTCGGTAGTCCCGCCCGGGCGCCCGTTTGGTCAGCCCGGCTCGTCTGTTGCGGGAGGCTATGGGAGAAGAGCGGTTTTATGGCATTTATTATTTATTTCACAGTAATTTAATGATGGTGAGAAGTTTCCTCTAGGAAATGCCGCGTAAAATTGATTCATCTAGTTAAGGTCCTCTGTGGGCCGGTGGGATACTCGGAGTGCGCATTTTGAAATCTGGCCCGGGAAAGGCGTTGCAGGCTGGACGGCCGGCCTAACTCTCGCTGGCTTCTGGCCGCCCTCGGACTGGAGTGGTGGCTGCCACGGGGGTTGCTCGTTTTCAAAATGGCTCCCAAGTGGGTTTCCTCGGTCTCGACACAAAGAAGCCTGGGGGGCAGCCACGGGGCTGACAGGCGTCCGAAGCGACGTCCGGGCACATGGCTGCCATTTCCGTGGAATAATCGGGCATCGGCCCTGATCTTGGGCTCTCCTGGCCTGGTTCAAGGGTGTCTGATTGGCTGTGGGTTTTCTTGTCTGCTCCAATGCTTAGAGCCCTGAACATTTGAAAGATTAGTGAAATGGGTATTACATGAAATGAACTTGTCCAATATGTTTTGCATTTATATTTGTTTACATTTCTGACTTGTTGTTTACATTTCTGACTTCAAGAAATTCAGTTAGAATGGTTTTAATTTTTTATTTTTTTGTATATATTTTCTGGACTATTTAACATCAATTTTACATTTGTACTGTTTAGAGCAGGGCTGTCAAACACAATTTCATTGAGGGCCGCATCAGCATTGGGGTTGCCCTCAAGGGGGCCGGGTGGGCGTGACCTACTGGGTGGGCGTGGCTAGAGTGCGTATGGCCTACTGGGTGGGCGTGGCCAGCTCTACATCGTTGGCATCAAGGGTGCCTATGGGGGCCTGGGCAGGAGTGGGACAGATCTGAGGGTCTCTGGCAGGAGGAGGGTCTCCGGGCCAGGGCCAAGGCAGTGGGGGCCATTCTCTCACTGTTTCCAGGACGGCTTCGCGGGCTACATGAAACCACTTCGCGGGCCGGATCCGGCCCCCGGGCCTTGTGTTTGACTTGTCTGGTTTAGAGCCTAACAATATTTAGCCTATAAAGCAACATAAGTGAATTTTTAAAAATGTGCATTTCTCTACATAGCTTATTTCTAAAAGTGATATTTTAGCCATTTTCCTTAAAAATATAAATCATGAAAGGATAGGGAAGAACAGTAATTCTATGGTAGAGCGCATTCATCAGGAGTTCTGAGTTTCAGCTACTGGTTTCACTCCCTGTAGTACGGCTGATACTAGGCTGGTCCAGCAGTTGGGCATTGTTTCATTAACAGTTTGAATATAATAATAATAAACCTTTATTGTCAAAGTACAACATGTGTACTTTGAGATTAGCTGAGATTAGCACATATGAACCAATTTTTTTTAATTGTTTACTGCATAACTTTTTGCACATGTTCCCAAATACAAAAAAAACCATTTAACTCATAATTCTGACTTTAAAAAGTATGTTTAAAAGCATTCACAAACCCTTTCAAGGCAGGGTAATGTGTCATTTTAACTGCATTGTGGTTGGCAGCAGACCTCAAATCTCCAGGTTTCATCAGTAAGGCAAAACTGTTGCTCCTGAAAGTGAAAATCAGTGGAATGGCTTCTCTCCAAACTGCGGGTGCTCCACAACTGGAGGTTTTCAAGAAGAGGTTGGACAATCATTTGTCTGGAATGCTATAGGGCGGACATGTCAAACTTGTGATGTCACATGACGTCACGCAACGTATCGGGTCAGTTTTGCCATTTTCAGCAATAGGGTGGGCATGGCTTCTGGATGACGTGTCCGGCTGGCAGTTTGACACCCCTGCTATAGGGTCTCCTGCTGGAACAGAGGATTGGACTAGAAGACTCTGTTATTCTAAGTTTTAAATTCACACGAGATAAACTTTACAGGTCAGAAAACATTGGATGGGTCTTTCAGAAATTTAGACTGGAAATTTGAAATTGACTAATATATTTTTAATCCAGGGAAATAGATTTGTGAAGTTATAACTAGAGTGTGTATGTGGTGTGTGTGACAGTAGACAGTAGATTTTTTAATGGAGATTTGAGTCCATGTCACAAACTGGGTGGCGGGTCATGAGATAGGGAACTAGTGCACAGGAGTTTTACATGTTATGTAGTTTTACAACATTTGAGTAATTTATATGGAATTACAATGCATTGATGGCTAAGAAATTCTGTTTTAAATATAGACATTGCCCCATGCAAACACACAAAAACAAAAAAAACTCCACTTGCATTGAGCATAAGCACGGAATGCAGGTAGTTCTCATTTAATGACTGTTCAAACTTACAAAAGCCCTGGAAAAAGTGACATGGCCACTTTTCATACTTATGACCTTTGCAGCATCCTCATGGTCATGTGATCAAAATTCAGGTGCTATAAGATGGCTAGAAATAGAATAGTAATGATATGCAAAATGTTACTTGCAGGAACTATTTTGTGCATGGAATAGCGGTTGGGTTCATATCTAGGCTGAAACTAGATTCTAGACAGAAAGGTTGGCAGGGGCAGAGCAGAAAAGAGCCAAGGATATTGGCGATTAAGAGAAGATAAGAAAACAGAAAGTGGAGCAGGTGGTCTGGTTGGATGTGCTACTTTTGAAGCCAATGGTGAACAAGGAGTGATAGCAGAGAGAAGGTATTGGGAAGTTGGTGGGCCAGTTGGACATGCTGCACTTGACCAATTTGCTGTAGCTTGAATTTTGAGCTTCAAGCACAGCATATCGAAAGGGTTATTTTTCCTCATTCTTCCTAGTCCATATTTTATTTCCAACTAATTATATTGTATTACGAATTTTTCACCCTAATTCAGTTTTTTCTGATCAGTTGAGTAATTTATAGAATTTTTTTTTGCCACGGAAATCATTCTCAAAATTCTTCATTTGACATAACTTGAATTCAAATTTTGTTTTGATTTCCAGCTTTGGGCTATAAATTATTTTGCTTCTTGCTTTTGTGTATGATACTTTTTTCCTGTGTAACACCTCTTCTCCGTGAGCTGCATTGGCTTCTGGTTGCCCTCCGAGTGAGATTCAAGGTGCTGGTGATGACCTATAAAGCCCTAAATGGCTTGGGTCTGGATTATCTGGAGCACCTGCTGCCGGCATCAACTTCCCATCGTCCTGTGTGCTTCCACAGGGAGGGCCTTCTTAGGGTACCGCCGGTGAAGGATTGTCGGCGGGTGACTCCCAGAGAGAGGGCCTTCTCTGTGGGTGCTCCTGCCCTTTGGAACCAACTTCCGATGGAACTTAGGACTACCTCCGACCTCTGCTCATTCCGCCGGGACCTGAAAACCTGGCTCTTTGAGCTGTTGGGCCTAGACTGAGGGGTTTTAATTGGGTTTTAATGTTTTAACTTTTTAAACTTTGGGCTTTAAATTTAATGAATTGTTTTAAATTCTTTAACTTTTGTATGGTATGATTTTAATTGCCCTGTAAGCCGCCCTGAGTCCTACGGGAATAGGGCGGTATATAAGTCAAAATAATAAATAAATAAAATGTCTGAATTCTGAAATGGGCAGTTTATAATTCCATAAAGGAATTATAAGATAGAAGTTTTGTGAGTTGCTCAGAACCAAGGAATCTGTCTGAGGAAAAACCGGATCACATTCTGTGTGGTAGTTAGATTCTACAAGCAATCCTCGGCTTACGATAATTTGTTTAATGACTATTCAAAGTTAAAGTGACTTATGACCAGGTTTCACACTTATGACCGTTGCAGCATCCCCACAGTCATATGATCAAACTTTGGGTGCTTGGCCACCAGGATGTATTTATGATGATTGCAGCATCCCAGGTCATGTGGTCACCATTTGTAACCTCAGTTAACTTCCAGCAAATAAAGTTAATGGGGGAAGCCAGATTCGCTTAATGACCTCATGGTTCACTTAATGGATTTGCTTAAAAACCATGGCAGGTTGTAAAATGGGGCATAACTCATTTAACAACTCTCTTGCTTAACATTGGAAGTTTTGGGCTCAATTGTAGTTGTAGGTTGTGGACTTCCTGTGTTGTATTATTTTTATGCAATATAATGTCTTCTGGCTTGCTGACAACTATTAAAATGAAGGAGATTTGTTCCTCTCGAGCTAAGTGAATTTCTGCATGGAGTTAATTGATGTAAGAAAAGCTGCTATTTAAGATAATCAGAATGGAAATAGCTGCAGCAGGTTCACTGGGCAGAAAGATTTCCATTTGGAAGAAGGTAGAACAGGTATGGGTTATTTGAGCTTGCTGCAGTGCTCTGTCTTATCGGAAGCTTCTGAATCACAAGCAAGCAGAATTATCCTTTTAGTTTATTTAAAATGAGTAATTTTCAGCATTTGTAAGATTCCAGTCCAAGGAAACTTTGATCTAAATATTATAGGGTTATAATATCAATTTTAACAGTTTGCAGCTATAGTAAGTTTTGATTTAAATTTTTTGCAGATACTTCTCTTTCTCAAACATTTTAATTTATAAATCAGTATAGTTTCAAATTGACTGCTTTAAAATGATGGCTAACAGTTTCATTATTGATGTAACAGGAATAAGGATTATTTTTTGTTGACCTGATTCCAGTTTTAGACGTTTTGGTCCACTGTGGTTCTGCATATGCCACTATTGAGTTTTTGCATCTTAAAAAATGGAATTAAAGAAGGTTACCTTTAAAAATAGAAATGATGAATCTGCAGAACATTGTTTATGTTATCATAAAGTGACTTGTGTACATGTTCTTTTCCTTTTGCTGTCGACTACAGCAGTTTTATTAAAATACAGTTCTTTGGTTGAAGTGTAAAGGGAAACTTTACAAGCCATGACATTTATGATGAACCCTCTATTAAAGGCAAAGAGGGGTTTGGGCAAGAGAGAAACACCCAAACACATCCTTAGTGACATTTGTGAAACTTTGGGCTGTTGGAAGAAACTGTTGTGCCAGAAAGGCAATAAAGGGAAGTAAGGGACTACCAAAGGTGAGGATTGTTGAAACTTTAAGGTTTAAAGCTTAAAAGAGCAATAGTAATTTTTCAACTTTGTGGGCACTTTTCTTTTAAATAAATATACTGCTCAAAAAAATAAAGGGAACAGAAAATAAGACATCCTACTATTAAATACAGTACATTGTGTTGTTTAAGTGTTCCCTTTATTTTTTTGAGCAGTATACTTTTCATGCTAAGCGTATATAAATTTTTGTGCAACAGCTTTTCCTTTTCGTACAAGAGATTGGTGCTGTCTTACTCCTCGCCCAAGGATAAACTCCTGAATCTAAATTCATTTGGATCTCACACTAAGAAGGTGAAGAAATTTGCATGGATAACTTGTCTACTCATCGAAAAGTTTGTCCTTGCCAACAATTTGTGACTATATAAAGTAATTTTAATGTGTATTAATACTGTGATCATTTAAAAATTCAATTTCCTTTTTCTTTGATGAGCTATGATACTTTCTAGGAAGATTTTTAAAACACTGCAGGTCTGTCTTCTGCCTAATACCTGATTAGGAGTGATTTTAACGTGTACAGGTCTGGGTAAAGAAAGTAAAAAAATTCAGTCATCAGTTGATTGAATTACTGTCAACTGCATGTTGTGAAGCAGGCTGCATGTTGTCTTAGCTCATTGTTGACAGGATGAGAAGATAAATGGTCCCCTTTCAGATGTGAGATAATTAAAATATTCCTTGAGGATGAGATGAACAGGTGGTGACTTTGTTTTCAAAAGCCCAAGCAGGCTACTGCACTGAGGAGGAGTGGTTGGCTTTTTGCCCATTTTGCTGGAGAGGCCCTTTGGGCTTCACTGTGCTGAACAAAAGGTGTTTTCTTTCTGATTAGGGGTAAAAACAACATAAAAGTCAACTTTGTATGTAGGTTTGATTTGCAACAGTGACAATTGGAAGGCAAAGCAGATTGCTTCTATTGGCAGAATTCCAAGCCTGATCTGGAAATTCTGGCTCGGCTTGTTAAAAAACACCATGAAACTGATTACTTGTATTATAAAGTAATAATTGATACTACTAATATTAAAATTATAGAAGAATTTACATGGTATACCTAATTTGCTTTATAAAAATTCAAAACTGTAGCCATTGTGTATTCAAAAAGTAAAGTTTGCTGTTGGCAAACTGCTAGATTAGTTTAGATCACAGGATTGACAATTAATGTATTTTATGGGGCAACTGGCCTGCATTTAAATCATGATGGCAATTGACAACATGTTTTCCTGGAAAGTTTGCATAACAGCTTCAGCAAAAGTCCTCAAATTGGATGTGGTCACATGATGACTGCCTTACAATTGGTGTGACCTACAACCGTAATTCTGGGCTCAATTATGGTCATAAGTCGGGTACAGTATATATTTCCATTTTTATTTCCTGTTCTGTTTTGTCAAAATACAAAAGGCAAGTGGGATAATTCACTTTTCAGATTGCAAGGTGAACCTTCCAATGTAGGCCAGTTGGCTAAATGTTTTATATCAATAGTCCCCAACCTTTCAGGCTTGGCGGAGACTGCAGTGGGGGGGGGACAGGAGATGGTTTCTCGCCCACCACTTTCACGGTCCAGTTCCCAATGGACTGCAGCCTGGCACTGGGCAATCGATGGGGGTTGGGGACCCTTTTTTTATACATGCCATTCAAGTTCCTAATAGTACTCTGTGCTTGCATGAGGCACAGATGAACAATTCCTTTTAAGTGAACTCAGTGTTCGAGCTATATAAATTTGTGCCTCAAGCCATCTTTCAAGCTATTTCTTTATATTCATTAAAGTATAACATTTACTGTGTGTGCAGTTGGAAATAAGAACTTACCCTTATTTTGCAGAATTGTTTGCTCTTTCAAGTGGAAGGAGACGTGCCAGTTGACCTTTGATTTCTGTTCAGTCAGAGTTAATTTCAAGGCAAGGTAAGTTTTCCAACAACTTGTCATTGTTAATACTGAAGAGGCTTTGAATGTTGCATACTTGTCATGCAAAATGGTTAAAAACATGTTTTAAAAGCTCATTGTTTTTTCTGTTATATATAGTAGTTCTTGGCTCAGTGACCGTTCAAAATGACTGCTGAAAATAATGGACTTATGACCCATGTCCAAACTTAAGTGCCCCAGTAGTCATGTGATCAAAATTTGGGCATGTGGCAGCCTGCCTGCACTTACAACTGCAGGGGTGCTGCAATTTCCCCCACCTCGCCTCTCTCTCCCATGCTATTCTGGCCACCCTGCACTGTGGCATTTGGTGGTAGCTCTGGGCCTGGTGCTGAAATAAGAGTCCCGGGACTTTCAGCAGTCCCAGCCAGCTACCACTGCCCTCCAGCCTCTACTTCAGCCCCAGCACTATCACTGCTTCTGAGAAATACAAGCTTCACATTAGGGCCATCTACACCGGTACCTTTCTCCAAAGCTGCAGTTGCTCTTCCTGCCCTGTGCTTCACACGTTCTGTTGTGCCTCACTGACCTTCACCATCCCATATTGTCTATTTTTTCTAATCATCAAATCCATAGATCGAAATTTCATTTGTTTTTCTGTTTCACACATAAAGTCTGAAAGGGGGTTCCAGTCAGCATTAGAATTAATCAGTGTCTTTTCTTTAATCAGAGCTGTCAATTTCACCATCTCGGCCAGCTCCATCAACTTCACCATCCACTCTTCTATTGTGGGAAATGTCAGATCCTTCCATCACTGTACATATAAAAGTCTCATAGAAACAAAGTTCCATGAGTTTTTTGCAACTGTTTTAAAAAGTTCATCAGAAGGAGTACCTTTGGTTTCAATTGTATATTGGTCTTCAAGAGCTTCTGAATTAATGTATTTGAATCCATTTTTTTCAGCTTTTTTGTATGTCCATCCAGCATGATAAAAAGTTCCCTCTTGTTCACATTTACAACATACATTCAAAGTACCTTTATATACTTTAGACACTTTTTTCAGTAACAAATACTACAGCATTTTATGAAAATTCTGTTTAATTCACACTGTGAATTTCAGTCCTTTCATCAACATATTCTCCCATTGTTCCCTTTGAATATCACAACCAAAATTTTTAGCCCATTTTATTATACATTCTTTCACATTCATCTTCTCTATCAAATTTTACTAAAAGTTTATACATGTACCAATTGGGGGATAGTGCAGTGCAAAGATGAAGCCATCCAATTTTCTCAGCAGTGCTTATGACTGCAAGGATGCTCCAATTCATTCCACCTATCTCTGCCCCACTCCTGGCTGTGCCCTTTTGGCTGCCTTGTTCAGTAGTAGTAAGCTGCAGCACCATGGCTGGAGCTGAAAGGTTAACGCTTCACAAGATAGGCTCAAGATTCAAAAGAATCTTGATAGACTTGAACAACCAAATGCAATTCAGGGAGGAGAAAAGTAAGATTTTACACTTAGCAAGGAAAAAACTGATACACGTATAGAATAGGTGGTATCTGGCTCAAGAACAGTAACTGTGAAAGGCATCTAAGAGTCCTAGTGGACAACCACTTAAGTATGAGCAGTAGTCTTAGTACAATACAATACAATTTACCATACCATACCATACCATACAATCTTAGGCTGCATCAACAGAGGGATAGCTTCAAGATTACATTTATTTATTTATTTATTTATTTATTTTATTACATTTATATACCGCCCTTTCCCGAAGGACTCAGGGCGGTTTACAGGGTAATTAAAAAACACAGATATAAAAGTTAAAAACAAATTAAAAAAATTATATTAGACCCTGCATTAATAAAAGAAAAACCCCAGTTAAAATTAAGATTAAAACTAAATTAAAATTAAAAATTCTCAGCCTGAGCCAGAGAGCTCGAAGAGCCAGGTCTTCAGGTCCCGACGAAATGAACGGAGGTCGAGGGCAGTCCTCAACTCCACCGGCAGCTGGTTCCAAAGGGCAGGCGCACCCACAGACAAGGCCCTCCCCCTGGGTGTCATCCGCCGGCAATCTCTCACCGGCGGTATCCTGAGAAGATCCTCCCTGTGGGAGCGCACTGGACGAAGGGAGCTTGATGCCGGCAGCAGGTGTTCCCTCAGATATCCCGGACCCAAGCCATTTAGGGCTTTATAGGTCATCACCAGCACCTTGAATCTCATCCGGAGGGCAACCGGAAGCCAGTGCAGCTCGCGGAGTAGAGGTGTTACATGGGAGTATCGGGAAACCCCCATCACAACTTGCGTGGCCGCATTCTGCACCAGTTGAAGCCTCCGAGTGGTCCTCAAGGGCAGCCCCATGTAGAGAGTGTTGCAGTAATCTAAACGGGAGGTCACGAGCGCGTGAGTGACTGTGCGTAGGGCATCTCGGTCCAGATAGGG